>WNWK01008058.1:0-87857 GCA_009830355.1 Cherax destructor | reverse complement strand
TTTTTAAAAAGATTTATAAATTTTGTTTTTGGTTTTTTTAAATCATTAGCTATTTCAAAAATTTTTAGAGATTTCTTCATCTATGAACTCTTGGACTACAAATACTAAAGCCCCAAAAACATTGAAGAAAAAAACGACACTTAACTCTATCTTGATGTGAAGAGTAATAGTGCAATAGGAACAATTATTTGTAGGTTTTCTGAAAATTTTTAAAATTTAAAATCAATGTTACCCTTAATAAAAAAAACATCTAGGAAGGGCATGAGTTATTTACTTCGAATTCAACAGTAAAATTTATAGAATGAGCTAAGCTATTTAATTTAACAAGGAAATGGTTTATATCTATTTCCCCTTAGGCATCAGGCAAAAAATATCATCAACATATCTATACCATTAGCCTATTGGGAAGGATAGTGTTAAGCAAATCTTGTTTCGAAAAATTCCATATATAAGTTACTAAGAACAGGTGAAAGAGGATTTCCCATTGCCATACCAAACTCAGTGTAAAACTCATCATTAAATACAAATTTTGCATCAACAATACAAAGTTTAATAAGTTTAATGATAGTAGAACTGGCAATGGTAAATCATAATATATATATATATATATATATTTTTTTTTTTAAGGATGGGGTCCACCTCTGGCAAATTGTATATATATAAATATATGCAAGACAACCACTATGAAATCTTGATACAGTAAAAAGACTTTTGATAAAAAATTGCCCCCAAAATGCTGACGGATTTTCTATAAGATTCCCTGAAATATGCGATAAAGTTTATTACGATCAAACCGGTAAAAATCTTGAACTAAGATTAAACAACATAAATATAGCATTAGAACTGGACAAGATTCTAATGCTCTATTTATTCATTGAGAGATTTTAACCATCCAATTGATTTCAAAATGCTGAGAAGGTTGTATCAAGCAAGTCCATGGTTGAAAGGAATATAATAGAATCATGTTTCATAAAAAGCAGTTTTGAAAATAATATGAATATTTCTTTTGGTTTATATAAATTGGATTCATTTATAATTAATAAAATTTGGGAAGAATTTAATGATAAATTGGACTAATCTTAATTCTTGGGAAGAGTTTCAGGTCCTTTCTTATGTTCCTCTTCACAGAGTCGTGCGTTGTTACGCTACTGTGAGGTGTAGTCTTTGTTAGTGTGATGTGACTGTGAGGTGTAGTCTCCGCCCTTATATAAGCCTTCTTGGCATGTTTCCTTTATAGTTCCTTGATAATGTGAGTAGTCACGAAAGCGCTTGGAATTCTATTTTTCATAGTGGTTGTCTTGCATATTTTGATATCACCTGTTTACTGTGATCTTTTTGCATTATATATATATATATATATATATATATATATATATATATATATATATATATATATATATATATACTATGGTCATAATGTCTAGGTGGATTGCCATCTAACTAACCATAGTGCAGGTCATATTATTTAAAATAACAACGTCCTTTACTTCATAACTGCCAATTAAGTTATTTTTCAGTTGATAAAACTTGCTTAAAAGTTACATTGATTCATAATAAAACAAATTAATATCGAACAGAAACCCCAGTCTTAAGTTATGGAAGAAGCAGTGATGAAAAAGGTTTCAGAAATATTGCCTTATTTAAGTTGTGTTATGAACTCCAGGAGAAAGTTGTGAGTACAAGTATTGTAAAGTTTAACAACAGTTGATTTAAGACAAATACGTACAGTGGTACCTCGAGTTACGAGCAAAATTCGTTCCAGACGGGTGTTCAAGTGCAGATACCGAAGGAATTTTTTCCCATAAGAAATAATGAAAATTAGATTAATCCATTTCAGATCCCCAAAAATACACTTACATAATTGATCGAGTTGGGAGCTGTTCGTAAGTAGATGTACCACTGTAATTACTATTAATAAGTAATTGTAAATAGGTAATTAACCTTTACACACACTATACGGAAAAATAAGAATGAATTAGGAAGGTAGACAGCCACACTGTGAAATCCAGCACTGGAGCGCTGAGGGTCACCAGGTCAAACACTGTGAGATCCAGCACTGGAGCGCTGAGGGTCACCAGGTCAAACACTGTGAGATCCAGCACTGGAGCGCTGAGGGTCACCAGGTCAAACACTGTGAGATCCAGCACTGGAGCGCTGAGGGTCACCAGGTCAAACACTGTGAGATCCACCACTGGAGCGCTGAGGGTCACCAGGTCAAACAATATATTTTCTTGCTTTTTTCTCTTACGTGAGATAATTTTATTATACCTCTATTTGATGTCTTTTTTGCGAGAATGTGATGAATGAAATGTAATTAATAAACAGATATTTAAAACAATAACCACATTCATGTTTATTATCTGCTTTATTAAAATTAATGTAATGGTTTATTAGATCATATTTTTCCATTTATTTATTATAATGTAAATATGGGATCTTTCGTGCCAAGTGTTGTTCAGTCTTTGATATATTCACTTAGGACAGTTTTATATGACATTTCCGTGACTAATGTATCTTGTTTACACACTCTGTACAGCAGTAAATATTCCTTATTAGTGTCTGTCAGGTCTTGATGGAGGTAAGTGTGTCAAGTGACACCAGTCAACACCAGATATTTTCCTTGTTGATTCACTCACAAACTGTTTTAAAAACAGTCTAGACTTAACCTAGGAAGTGACAAGACTCTAGACTTAACCTAGGAAGTGACAAGACTCTAGACTTAACCTAGGAAGTGGCAAGACTCTAGACTTAACCTAGTAAGTGGCAAGACTCTAGACTTAACCTAGGAAGTGGCAAGACTCTAGACTTAACCTAGGAAGTGGCAAGACTCTAGACTTAACCTAGGAAGTGGCAAGACTCTAGACTTAACCTAGTAAGTGGCAAGACTCTAGACTTAACCTAGTAAGTGGCAAGACTCAAGATCTCAAGTAAAACATTACAGACAATTTGAGTGAAATTTAAATCACACGCTGTGATTACATTTTTGTCAGGAAGTTTCTGTCAGTTGCTTTCAAAGTTTGTTAATGTGCATTGTGCACCTTAGAACAGCTTTTTATGTTCATGAAAAAACAAAATTTATTGTCATTTTTTGTTAATATACCTATACGTGGCATGTTCAGAGACATGTTCCAAATATGTTCCAAACACGTTCCAAGAATGCTCCAGACATTTTCCTAAATTTTCAATATAAACCTGGATTCATTTGTTGTATTAACATTTTTTCCTGATCTTTCAGTAAGTTGATCTTTCAGTAAGCTGTTATTTAACGTTATAAAATACAATGTTTATTATTGTTGAGAATGTAAAACATCTATAAAAATAGTGAACAATAATATATGGTTATTTCAGAGGAAATATAATTCAAGAATGAAAAGTTGTGTTCTTGCTGTCTAATAAAAATCCTTTAAGGTAGTTTAATCAACACACAAGAAGGGTAAAGTAATAAGTACGAACAGAAACAGTAACACACAAGAGCAGTACAGCAACACATAATAAGAGTTCAGTCTACAACAACACAGAATAATGCAGTAATATACTGGAACAGTATAAGAGTCATTGGCAAAGTCTACAAGCTGTGTGTGTGTGTGTGTGTGTGTGTGTGTGTGTGTGTGTGTGTGTGTGTGTGTGTGTGTGTGTGTGTGTGTGTGTGTGTGTGTGTGTGTGTGTGTGTGTGTGTGTGTGTGTGTGTGTGTGTGTGTGTGTGTGTGTGTGTGTGTGTGTGTGTGTGTGTGTGTGTAGAGTTTATGTGCGAAGGTACATAAATATATGTGAGTGAACATGTATCTTTATTTGTGGACATTTGAGTGTCTTGCATGAAAAAATGGATGAATTACAACAAAACAGAAAGCTAATGACTTTTTTGTTGAAGATTTCTTGGTGGGAAGACATAGATTAATATACTGACAGAGATATTACACACAATAAAACGTTCACAAACAATTAAACAGCTACGCAAGTAAAAACAAAAGAAATTATCATAACCACATTATGATACACAAATACAAGTTCCAGATTTTTACTTAGTAACCTCACCTTGGTGGCCGAGTTGAGTGGCAGCTTAGTCTCGTCTAGCTGGTGTACTGTTCGTGGCTGTCTTGGTGGGTGGAATTACAGGACGCAGTTTTCTGTGTGTCCCCTCCTGTAATTCCACCCACCTGGACAGCCGCGAACAGTAGACCAGCTAGACGAGACTAAGCTGCCATCCATCAAGGTCATTGGGGAGGGGCCACAACCGCTGAACCTGGGGGAGTGAGGAAGGGAGTTCATCTGAGGGCCCGCAGATGGACTTCTGGAGACATGGAACTAAGGGAAGCAAACACACGCGCGCGCTCACACAAACACAAACATACACACGGCTATGACCACACCTAACTATGACCTCACCTAACTATGACCACACCTAACTATGACCACACCTAACAATGACCACACCTAACTATGACCACACCTAACTATGACCACACCTAACTATGACCACACCTAACAATGACCACACCTAACAATGACCACACCTAACTATGACTTCACTCAACTATGACCACACCTAACTATGACCTCACCTAACTATGACCACACCTAACTATGACCACACCTAACTATGACCACACCTAACTATGACCACACCTAACTATGACCTCACCCAACTATGACCACACCTAGCTATGATCCCACCTAACAATGACCTCACCTATGACCACACCTGGGGAAGTAGAGGAGGGAGGTCATCTGAGGGGACACAGATGAACTTCTGGAAACACTGAACTACGGGAAGCACACACCTGACTATGACCTCATCTAACTGTGACTGCACCTCACTATGATCACACCTGAATAGGACAGCACCTTGGAAAGTGAGGGAGTTCATCTGAGGGGACACAGACTGATTCCTGGAGACACGGAACACACATACACACCTACCTACTTCTCACTATAACCACTCTTGACACACCTGACTATGGCCGCTCCTAAGTGTGACCACTCCTGACTATGACCACACCTAACTAGACCAGCTAGACAAGGCAAGGTCAGTGGACGCAATAAAATGCAGGAACTGGGGAAGTGATCTGAGGGGACGCAGACTGAACTAGGGAAGGCATCAAAACAAATGGAATTGGGGAATGTGGAAGGGTTGAAATCCGGGGCCCACGGATGGAGACCTTGAAACATGATCCGAAAGGTAATCCGAAAGACGGGCGTACCTTGGAAATGTGGGAAAGGGATAATTTCTGAAGGGACACAGGTGGACTCCTAGACACATGGACCTGAGGGATGCCCTAAGAGAGTGGGGATGGAGGCCCTAAAGACGAACCACTGGCCTCAACGTGGCAGAGATATTTTTTTTTGTGATGACGTTCCCCTCCATAATGACAACCACAATTAGGTGAGTACACACTGAGAAACCTGGATCAGAGAGAGATGAGAGCAGGAAATTGTTAAGACCACAAGGCACGATAACGTTGTAATTCTAGGGGACTTTAACTTTAGTCAAATTGATTGGAATTTCTTGACTGGGAATTTAGTAGTTCAGGATTGTTTTTTGAAACAGTTTGTGACAGAACCTACAAGAGGAAATAACCTACTTGACTTGGTTCTGGCAAATATAGGAACTCGGCACAAGCGACCACAATGGAAATATGATAGTAGGGATAATTCAGTAACGGTTCCAGATTTTCGCTTAGCAGTAACACTTATCCTCTGTGGACTGGGGTAACGTAGAGAGCTATCAATATGACATGCTGCCCAAAGAACATTTATCCCTTATAAGGAAATTAGATCGAATAGAACTGACCCTAAATGGATGAATAATAGGCTCAAATATCTTTTATGGCAGAAAAAGAGGTGAGGGTCATCTTATGAATCAGTATAATGTCATTAAGAGGGACGTTAAAAAGGGGATCAGAAAAGCTAAACGGGACTATGAAATTAAAGTTGCTAGGGATTCAAAAACTAACCCAAAAAGTTTTTTCCAGGTTTATAGAACAAAAGTTAGAGATAAGATAGGTCCCCTTAAAAATAACTCTGGGCATCTTACTGACAAGGAGAATGAAATGTGCTCTATTTTTAATAATTATTTTCTCTCGGTTTTCACTCAGGAAGACACTAACAATGTCCCAATGGTTGGGTTGTTTGATGAAGATAATTTATGTAATATAACAGTCACTAGCGAAATGGTTATCAAACAGATAAACCGTTTGAAGCAAAATAAATCCCCGGGCCCTGATGAACTTTTTTCAAGGATTCTTAAAGAGTGCAAAATGGAACTTTGTGAACCATTGACTAATATTTTTAATATATCTCAGCAGACCCGCTAGACGAGACTAAGCTGCCACCCAGCAAGGTCACAACTCCTAACAATGACCTCACCTATGACCACTCCTAGGGAGGTGGGGAAGGGTGTTCATCTGAGGGGACACAGAGGGACTCCTGGAGACACGGAACACATACACACACACACACACATACACACACACACACATTTTCTTGGACTGTAAGAAGGTTTTTGACACAGTTCCACACAAGAGATTAGTGCAAAAGCTGGAGGACGAGGCAGGGATAACATGGATGGCACTCCAATGGATCAGGGATTACCTGTCAGGAAGACAGCAGTGAGTCATGGTATGTGACGAGGTGTCAGAGTGGGTGCCGGTGACGAGTGGGGTTCCACAGGGGTCAGTCCTAGGACCGGTGCTGTTTCTGGTATTTGTGAACGACATAACGGAAGAAATAGACTCCGAAGTGTTCCTGTTAGCAGATGATGTGAAGAACTACAAAGGGATCTAGACAGGCTGCAAGCCTGGTCCAGCAATTGGCTCCTGGAGTTCAACCCCACCAAGTGCAAAGTCATGAAGATTGGCGAAGGGCAAAGAAGACCGCACACGGAGTACAGTCTAGGGGGCCAGAGACTGCAAACCTCAATCAAAGAAAAAGATCTTGGGGTGAGTATAACACCAGGCACATCTCCTGAGGCGCACATCAACCAAATAACTGCTGCAGCATAAGGGCGCCTAGCAAACCTAAGAATAGCATTACGATATCTTAATAAGGAATCATTCAGGACTCTGTACACTGTGTACGTTAGGCCCATATTGGAGTATGCAGCACCAGTTTGGAACCCACACCTAGCCAAGCACGTAAAGAAGCCAGAGAAAGTGCAAAGCTTTGCAACAAGACTAGTCCCGGAGCTAAGGGGTATGTCCTACGAGGAGAGGTTAAGGGAAATCGACCTGACGACACTGGAGGACAGGATAGATAGGGGAGACATGATAACGACATATAAAACACTGAGAGGAATTGACAAGGTGGACAAAGACAGAATGTTCCAGAGATGAGACACAGCAACAAGGGGACACAGTTAGAAGTTGAAGACTCAGATGAATCACAGGGATGTTAGGAAGTATTTCTTCAGTCACAGAGTGGTCGGGAAGTGGAATAGTTTGGGAAGTGATGTAGTGGAGGCAGGTTCCATTCATAGCTTTAAGAAGAGGTATGATAAAGCTCATGGCGCAGGGAGAGTGACCCAGTAGCGGCCAGTGAAGAGGCGGGGCCAGGAGCTATGAATCGACCCCTGCAACCACAACTAGGTGAGTACAACTAGGTGAGTACACACACACACACACGTCTCACTATGACCACTTCTAACTATAACCACTCCTGACTATAAACACACCTGACTATGGCCGCTCCTAACTGTGACCATTGCTGACTATGACGACACGTAACTAGACCAGCTAGACAAGGTTTCCACCCAGCAAGGAAAGGCATAAAAAAATGGAACTGTGGAGTGTGGAAGGGTTTAAATCCGGGGCCCACGGATGGAGACCTGGAAACATGATCCGAAAGGTAAGTTGAAAGACGGGCGCCCCTTGGAGAAGTGGGAAAGGGAGAATTCCTGAAGGGACACAGGTGGACCCCTAGACACATGGACCTGAGGGAAGCCCTAAGAGAGTGCGGGGGAAAGGCCCTAAAGACGAACCACTGGACTCCACGTGGCAGGGTCTGGTAACTTCCAAATAACACCACCGCCACTGCCACCGCCACTGCCACCACCACTGCCACTGCCACCACCACTGCCACCACCACTGCCACCGTCACCACCACCACTGACTGTAAAAACCTAACTGGTTGACAGTATAACGTTGTCGTATAACGGGGCTATTAAAATTGTATTACTGGTTCGCAAGAGTTGTATAAATGTTCAATCAATATTAAAAAAGTATATTGATATTCAATTGTTATTCTGTAAGTCAATGTTATACTTATCTAACCCTTATGTAACCAGTGTTGTTGTTTTTATTAGCTGTGCTGCTGGCCTTGTCAACCAGGGTAGACGCTAGTTGGAGCCAGATCCCTGTCTACGGGACCTAGTGGGACATTACGACTCAAAACATCAGAAGACCCTCCTGGACATAACATCACAAGACCATCCTGGACATAACATCACAGAAGACCATCCTGGACATAAGATACTCCTGTCCCAACATCCTACTGGAACCACAACAGCCTATTTTTATTTTATTTATTTTTAATTAAAATCCTTAGCAAATTATCTTCAAATCATTCATTTATTTATTTTTCCCTTCTGTTGTTCAGGTGGACGGCGTTTCCCTGACAGTATTCTATATTTTCTATAATTATTGAATAAGTATTTTTTTCTAAACGAATTCTCCCTTCAAGGGAGTGAGTTGGTGTTAGCGGAGAGCTCTTGATCCAGTGAATTGGAAATAACTCCCTATCCTCGGATCAAACCTGATTGCCTCCTTTTCCCCAGGCGCTCTTATCGTTCCGGGTGAATATAAATTTTTATTTGTTGAAAGAGAGTTGAGTATTGTTTAGCTATATTTGAGGGATCCTTATTGCTGTTATATATTTCAAAACAACTGCTGATCTGCTCCGCGATAACCAAGCATCTTGTGTCTGATCTGACACGCAAGTGCTGTTCTAACTTGACACGCAAGTGCTGTTCTAACTTGACACGCAAGTGCTGTTCTAACTTGACACGCAAGTGCTGCTCTAACTTGACACGCAAGTGCTGTTCTAACTTGACACGCAAGTGCTGTTCTAACTTGACACGCAAGTGCTGTTCTAACTTGACACGCAAGTGCTGTTCTAACTTGACACGCAAGTGCTGCTCTAACTTGACACTCAAGTGCTGTTCTAACTTGACACGCAAGTGCTGTTCTAACTTGACACGCAAGTGCTGTTCTAACTTGACACGCAAGTGCTGTTCTAACTTGACACGCAAGTGCTGTTCTAACTTGACACGCAAGTGCTGTTCTAACTTGACACGCAAGTGCTGTTCTAACTTGACACGCAAGTGCTGTTCTAACTTGACACGCAAGTGCTGTTCTAACTTGACACGCAAGTGCTGCTCTAACTTGACACGCAAGTGCTGTTCTAACTTGACACGCAAGTGCTGTTCTAACTTGACACGCAAGTGCTGTTCTAACTTGACACGCAAGTGCTGTCTCTAACTTGACACGCAAGTGCTGTTCTAACTTGACACGCAAGTGCTGTCTAACTTGACACGCAAGTGCTGTTCTAACTTGACACGCAAGTGCTGTTCTAACTTGACACGCAAGTGCTGTTCTAACTTGACACGCAAGTGCTGTTCTAACTTGACACGCAAGTGCTGTTCTAACTTGACACGCAAGTGCTGTTCTAACTTGACACGCAAGTGCTGTTCTAACTTGACACGCAAGTGCTGTTCTAACTTGACACGCAAGTGCTGTTCTAACTTGACACGCAAGTGCTGTTCTAACTTGACACGCAAGTGCTGTTCTAACTTGACACGCAAGTGCTGTTCTAACTTGACACGCAAGTGCTGTTCTAACTTGACACGCAAGTGCTGTTCTAACTTGACACGCAAGTGCTGTTCTAACTTGACACGCAAGTGCTGTTCTAACTTGACACGCAAGTGCTGTTCTAACTTGACACGCAAGTGCTGTTCTAACTTGACACGCAAGTGCTGTTCTAACTTGACACGCAAGTGCTGTTCTAACTTGACACGCAAGTGCTGTCTAACTTGACACGCAAGTGCTGTTCTAACTTGACACGCAAGTGCTGTTCTAACTTGACACGCAAGTGCTGTTCTAACTTGACACGCAAGTGCTGTTCTAACTTGAAACGCAAGTGCTGTTCTAACTTGACACGCAAGTGCTGTTCTAACTTGACACGCAAGTGCTGTTCTAACTTGACACGCAAGTGCTGTTCTAACTTGACACGCAAGTGCTGTTCTAACTTGACACGCAAGTGCTGTTCTAACTTGACACGCAAGTGCTGTTCTAACTTGACACGCAAGTGCTGTTCTAACTTGACACGCAAGTGCTGTTCTAACTTGACACGCAAGTGCTGTTCTAACTTGACACGCAAGTGCTGTTCTAACTTGACACGCAAGTGCTGTTCTAACTTGACACGCAAGTGCTGTTCTAACTTGACACGCAAGTGCTGTTCTAACTTGACACGCAAGTGCTGTCTAACTTGACAAGCGCAACGCAAGTGCTGTTCTAACTTGACACGCAAGTGCTGTTCTAACTTGACACGCAAGTGCTGTTCTAACTTGACACGCAAGTGCTGCTCTAACTTGACACGCAAGTGCTGTTCTAACTTGACACGCAAGTGCTGTTCTAACTTGACACGCAAGTGCTGTTCTAACTTGACACGCAAGTGCTGTTCTAACTTGACACGCAAGTGCTGTTCTAACTTGACACGCAAGTGCTGTTCTAACTTGACACGCAAGTGCTGTTCTAACTTGACACGCAAGTGCTGTTCTAACTTGACACGCAAGTGCTGTTCTAACTTGACACGCAAGTGCTGTTCTAACTTGACACGCAAGTGCTGTTCTAACTTGACACGCAAGTGCTGCTCTAACTTGACACGCAAGTGCTGTTCTAACTTGACACGCAAGTGCTGTTCTAACTTGACACGCAAGTGCTGTTCTAACTTGACACGCAAGTGCTGTTCTAACTTGACACGCAAGTGCTGTTCTAACTTGACACGCAAGTGCTGTTCTAACTTGACACGCAAGTGCTGTTCTAACTTGACACGCAAGTGCTGTTCTAACTTGACACGCAAGTGCTGCTCTAACTTGACACGCAAGTGCTGTTCTAACTTGACACGCAAGTGCTGTTCTAACTTGACATGCAAGTGCTGTTCTAACTTGACACGCAAGTGCTGTTCTAACTTGACACGCAAGTGCTGTTCTAACTTGACACGCAAGTGCTGTTCTAACTTGACATGCAAGTGCTGCTCTAACTTGACACGCAAGTGCTGTTCTAACTTGACACGCAAGTGCTGTTCTAACTTGACACGCAAGTGCTGTTGTAACTTGACACGCAAGTGCTGTTCTAACTTGACACGCAAGTGCTGTTCTAACTTGACACGCAAGTGCTGTTCTAACTTGACACGCAAGTGCTGTTCTAACTTGACACGCAAGTGCTGTTCTAACTTGATACGCAAGTGCTGTTCTAACTTGACACGCAAGTGCTGTTCTTATTTAACATGCATCTGGAAGATGACGGGGTGGGTACTGAGAACTTTCAAAACAAGGGAAATAATGCTGATGGTGACACTCTTCAAATCGCTAGTGCTCCCTCATTTAGAATATTGCTCAGTGCTGACGGCCAAAGCTGGAACAAATACATAGACCGTTTACGGCTCATATTGAGCCAGTGAAACACCTAAATTACTATGAAAGCCTTCAAGTCTTGAACATGTACTCATTGGAGCGGAGGAGAGAAAGATATATAATATATACCTGGAAAGTACTTGAGGGCCTGGTCCCAAATCTGCGTACTACCATAATATACTGGAGTGAGAGATATGGGAGGAAGTGCAAAATAAACCCAGTGAGGAGCAGGGGTGCGGTGGGGACAATAAGGGAACACTGTATCAACATCCGGGGTCCCAGACTATTCAACATCTTACCAGAAGACATCAGAAACACTGCTGGAACAAGTATAGAAGCCTTCACGAGGAAACTGGACAAGTATCTTCATCAGGTGCGAGATCAACCAGGCTGTGATGGATATGTGGGGCAGCGGGCCTCCAGCAGCAACAGCCTAGTTACCAGGCAAGCATCAGACGAGCCTGGCCCATGGCTGGGCTCCGATAGTGAAACTCTCGAAACTCTTCAAAGGTATATCAAAGGTATGGTGCTCTGATTTGATTAATTTTTAGAGAAGCAGTTGTTTATTTTTGATAGTGTAAGAAAGTGGTGTATGCAAGACATTTTTACACTTACCTTGATGGAAAGTTCCTCTTAGGTAGCGGGTTCTGTAGAGTTCAAATAGTGTTTGTAGGCGTCGCTGAGACCTGACTCAACTAGTAGGGGTATCCTAGTTTAGAGAACTGCCAGATAACAAAGACACTGGCACCAATAAAACTATTTATTATGACTTTTCTCCAAAGGTTGACCATTGTTCCACTTATTGCCTTACGCCATTGTTTATGTGGAGAACTACTCCTGTTTAGTTTATTTTCTCTTTACATAAAACGTTTAGGCTGCAGATTTTCGGGGCTCTTAGAAGGAAGGCTGAATACTGTACAGTAATATATTTAATATATTTTAAAGGAGTAGAATGGTGACTAAGATAATGTATATAGTTAGCAGAATGTGTAGGTTTTGATGAAGAGTTCTCCATCTGATACCCTGAACTGAGCCTCACCTAGTGGTTTGATTCTGGTGGGTTTTGACACCCGCTGCAGACGGGTAATATAAGAATCGGCCTTCATAGACACAGTACCTGGCTTTAATATTTCAAAAATGCAATTGAAAATTAATGTAATATTGAAATTTGCTTTAAGGAAATACATACCATTACTAAACATATTTTTTGTATTTTAGTCTCAGGAAACAGCGTAACCGGTAGGGCGTATACTTGTATAGCGCTTGATGACTAGAAGGCGTACAGTTTTGATCCGAGGAAAGAGATGTTTACGGTGCCCCGTGGCCTGGTGGCTAAAGCTCTCGCTTCATACGGTGAGGGTCTGGGTTCGATTCCCGGCGAAGGGGTGGAAACATCGGACGTGTTTCCTGACACCGGTTGTCTATGTTCACCCATCAGTAAAATGGGTACCTGGGTGTTAGTCGACTGGTGTGGGTCGCATCCTGGGACAAAACTGACCTAATTTGCCCGAAATGCTCTGCATAACAAGGGGCTTTCTATATAGTAGTATGATGTCATTGATGTCAGCTAGGCCTGTACTCCTTGTACATGTACTTGTAGTAAATAAAGATATTATTATTATTATTATTATCATTAGTAGTAGCAGTAGTTCCTTGGATCGAGAGCCCCTCACCGGCATTAAGGTATTCCCCCTGAGGAGATCACGAAGCCTAACTTCGAAATCCAAATCCCTATACAACCCAGCATCTTCATTCTATGCCATGTAGAATACAACTCAACATCATCATTCTGTGCCATGTAGAATACAACTCAACATCTTCATTCTATGCCATGTAGAATACAACTCAGCATCATCATTCTGTGCCATGTAGAATACAACCCAGCATCTTCATTCTGTGCCATGTAGAATACAACCCAGCATCTTCATTCTGTGCCATGTAGAATACAACCCAGCATCATCATTCTGTGCCATGTAGAATACAACCCAGCATCTTCATTCTGTGCCATGTAGAATACAACCCAGCATCTTCATTCTGTGCCATGTAGAATACAACCCAGCATCATCATTCTGTGCCATGTAGAATACAACCCAGCATCTTCATTCTGTGCCATGTAGAATACAACCCAGCATCATCATTCTGTGCCATGTAGAATACAACCCAGCATCTTCATTCTGTGTCATGTAGAATACAACCCAGCATCTTCATTCTGTGCCATGTAGAATACAACCCAGCATCTTCATTCTGTGCCATGTAGAATACAACTCAGCATCATCATTCTATGCCAAGTAGAATACAACCCACCATCTTCATTCTGTGCCATGTAGAATACAACCCAGCATCTTCATTCTGTGCCATGTAGAATACAACTCAGCATCATCATTCTATGTCATGTAGAATACAACCCAGCATCATCATTCTGTGCCATGTAGAATACAACTCAGCATCATCATTCTGTGCCATGTAGAATACAACCCAGCATCTTCATTCTGTGCCATGTAGAATACAACCCAGCATCATCATTCTGTGCCATGTAGAATACAACCCAGCATCTTCATTCTGTGCCATGTAGAATACAACCCAGCATCATCATTCTGTGCCATGTAGAATACAACCCAGCATCATCATTCTGTGCCATGTAGAATACAACCCAGCATCATCATTCTGTGCCATGTAGAATACAACCCAGCATCATCATTCTGTGCCATGTAGAATACAACCCAGCATCTTCATTCTGTGCCATGTAGAATACAACCCAGCATCATCATTCTGTGCCATGTAGAATACAACCCAGCACTCATTCTGTGCCATTAGAATACAACCACATCTCATTCTGTGCCATGTAGAGATACAACCCAGCATCTCATTCTTGCCATGTAGAATAAACCAGCATCTCATTCTGTGCCATGTAGAATACAACCCAGCATCTTCATTCTGTGCCATGTAGAATACAGCATCTCATTCAGCATAAAAATCTTCATTCTGTGCCATGTAGAATACAACCCAGCATTCATTCATTCTATGCCATGCAGAATACAACCCAGCATCTTCATTCTGTGCCATGTAGAATACAACCCAGCATCTTCATTCTGTGCCATGTAGAATACAACTCAGCATCATCATTCTTGCCATGTAGAATACAACCCAGCATCATCATTCTGTGCCATGTAGAATACAACCCAGCATCATCATTCTGTGCCATGTAGAATACAACCCAGCATCTTCATTCTGTGCCATGTAGAATACAACTCAGCATCATCATTCTATGCCATGTAGAATACAACCCAGCATCATCATTCTGTGCCATGTAGAATACAACTCAGCATCATCATTCTGTGCCATGTAGAATACAACCTAGCATCTTCATTCTATGCCATGTAGAATACAACCCAGCATCTTCATTCTGTGCCATGTAGAATACAACTCAGCATCATCATTCTGTGCCATGTAGAATACAACCCAGCATCTTCATTCTGTGCCATGTAGAATACAACCCAGCATCATCATTCTGTGCCATGTAGAATACAACCCAGCATCATCATTCTGTGCCCTGTATAATACAACACAGCATCTTCATTCTGTGTCATGTAGAATACAACCCAGCATCATCATTCTGTGCCATGTAGAATACAACCCAGCATCATCATTCTGTGCCATGTAGAATACAACCCAGCATCTTCATTCTGTGCCATGTAGAATACAACCCAGCATCATCATTCTGTGCCATGTAGAATACAACTCAGCATCATCATTCTGTGCCATGTAGAATACAACCCAGCATCTTCATTCTGTGCCATGTAGAATACAACCCAGCATCATCATTCTGTGCCATGTAGAATACAACCCAGCATCATCATTCTGTGCCATGTAGAATACAACCCAGCATCTTCATTCTGTGCCATGTAGAATACAACCCAGCATCATCATTCTGTGCCATGTAGAGTACAACCCAGCATCTTCATTCTGTGCCATGTAGAATACAACTCAGCATCATCATTCTGTGCCATGTAGAATACAACCCAGCATCTTCATTCTGTCCCATGTAGAATACAACCCAGCATCTTCATTCTGTGCCATGTAGAATACAACCCAGCATCTTCATTCAGTGCCATGTAGAATACAACCCAGCATCTTCATTCTGTGCCATGTAGAATACAACTCAGCATCATCATTCTATGCCATGTAGAATACAACCCAGCATCTTCATTCTGTGCCATGTAGAATACAACCCAGCATCTTCATTCTGTGTAATGTAGAATACAACTCAGCATCATCATTCTATGCCATGTAGAATACAACCCAGCATCATCATTCTGTGCCATGTAGAATACAACCCAGCATCATCATTCTGTGCCATGTAGAATACAACCCAGCATCTTCATTCTGTGCCATGTAGAATACAACTCAGCATCCTCATTCTATGCCATGTAGAATACAACCAAGCATCATCATTCTGTGCCATGTAGAATACAACTCAGCATCATCATTCTGTGCCATGTAGAATACAACCCAGCATCTTCATTCTGTGCCATGTAGAATACAACCCAGCATCTTCATTCTGTGCCATGTAGAATACAACCCAGCATCATCATTCTGTGCCATGTAGAATACAACCCAGCATCTTCATTCTGTGCCATGTAGAATACAACCCAGCATCATCATTCTGTGCCATGTAGAATACAACCCAGCATCATCATTCTGTGCCATGTAGAATACAACCCAGCATCTTCATTCTGTGCCATGTAGAATACAACTCAGCATCATCATTCTGTGCAATGTAGAATACAACCCAGCATCTTCATTCTGTGCCATGTAGAATACAACCCAGCATCTTCATTCTGTGCCATGTAGAATACAACCCAGCATCTTCATTCTGTGCCATGTAGAATACAACCCAGCATCTTCATTCTGTGCCATGTAGAATACAACTCAGCATCATCATTCTATGCCATGTAGAATACAACCCAGCATCTTCATTCTGTGCCATGTAGAATACAACTCAGCATCATCATTCTATGCCATGTAGAATACAACCCAGCATCATCATTCTGTGCCATGTAGAATACAACTCAGCATCATCATTCTGTGCCATGTAGAATACAACCCAGCATCTTCATTCTGTGTCATGTAGAATACAACTCAGCATCATCATTCTGTGCCATGTAGAATACAACCCAGCATCATCATTCTGTGCCATGTAGAATACAACACAGCATCTTCATTCTGTGTCATGTAGAATACAACCCAGCATCATCATTCTGTGCCATGTAGAATACAACCCAGCGTCATCATTATGTGCCATGTAGAATACAACCTAGCATCTTCATTCTGTGCCATGTAGAATACAACCCAGCATCATCATTCTGTGCCATGTAGAATACAACCCAGCATCTTCATTCTGTGCCATGTAGAATACAACTCAGCATCATCATTCTGTGCCATGTAGAATACAACACAGCATCATCATTCTGTGCAATGTAGAATACAACTCAGCATCATCATTCTGTGCAATGTAGAATACAACTCAGCACTCCACGCGGCTTCCACCAACATATTTGTCTTCATTGATTCTTGGTGTCCTTCCCTCCTGGTGTCAGTTTATAATCTGCCTCTGAATCATTCTGGCGCCTCACCTGAGGTGGATCTCACTTTAGGTTCAAACAGCCACTGGTCACCAAAAAAAATCTTTGTCAAAGATATTTGAAGGTATTTAGGGTATTTTTGGGTTTGCTGAATTCCAAAATGTCAGTAGGATTTTCAAATTGGCTTTAGGTTGTGAAATATTTCATACCTACCCTCAGTTAACAAGGAACTTTGCCATAACGCGTGTATATGTATATGTAATGACAATTTGTATATATAAATAGTATTAATAAATATTAGAATATTTTTTAAATTATTTAATATTTAACGAAAGGAGTTGTAAGTTGTATCAACAACGACCACATGACAATATTGTAGCTTTTTATTTTGTTATTAAAAGAGCCCATTGCATTCTACTACATTTGTGGCGAAAACTCTTGGCAAAAAACAAAGAAAAAACATCAACAAAACTGTGCTGATGACGAACATAAAAAATCATACAATGTTTTCATACGTAGTAATTAGTGGCATCTGAATTATCTTACATTGTTAATCTGTAATTATATAGAATGAAGTGCTGGTGTGTATTACATGAGTTGACTTTTGCATGATCTAAAAATTAATTTCGATGCTATTTGTTAGTTAGCCCAACCAGTCAAGCAAAACCCATGACATATTCGGAATCAGCACCACAAACCTGACTTAAAATCAGTGTAATATCGTTGGCCAGAAAATGAGTATTGACCAGTGAATTAATTTATGTCCCTATGTTGATATAGAATTTCTACTGACAAATATTCATTACAATAATATATATATATATATATATATATATATATATATATATATATATATATATATATATATATATATATATATATAAACTTAGAGGCGTGGTAGGAGAGGGGGAGTTGGGGGAGTTGACAAGGAGACAAGCAATACATTTATATAATGGTGATGCACCAGTCATGACATCTCTTCCTCACCAATATAATGGACAGCAATACTGGAAAACCATCAGCTAACAACCGTCCATCAAAGCGAGACCCTTCATCATGCAGCCTATTCCTTTCTCTCTCTCTCTCTTTCTCTCTTACACACACACACACACACACACACACACGCACACACGCACACACACACACACACACACGAACGCACACGAATACACACACACACACGAACGCACACGAATACACACACACACACACACACTACCCCTCGGGACGGGTCGAGGCTAGACTACATTCATCAGTGACTGATGAATGTAATCCTGTTTAATGGATGGCTCACCTATACAGAATCAGAGTGTCTAGAGGATCCCAACCCACGGTATGGACTCAATGTGGATTTCACGTGTTACTATTGTTCTTGTGCGACAGTATTATAAGACTTATACTAAATCCTCTCAGTAGGGAGGGAAGGAAGGAGGTAAATAACGTTAACATATCAAACAACGGTAATTTGCAGGAGGCAAGACGGAAATCTCTGGCTTATAGTGAATTATAAACGCTGGAGAATAGGCCTAATAAGATAAAGACACGGTACAAAACGTGTAATTTGTATATTTCATATTAATGAATCTTCGCCCTCTGACCGGAATTAATGAGCATAAGCCTACAGTCTAGAGGTGTGTAAACTTCAGGGTAACGTGAGTGGGGGAGGTACACAGGCCTCATCAGCAACTTTATAGCGTTAGATGATATCACAAGGCCTGGTCTCAGACCGGGCCGCCGGGACGTTGACCCCCGAAACCTTCTCCAGGTATACAATGGTGCGGAGCCTCCTTCATCTTATAATAAGATGAATAGGATCATTCGCCTTATGATCCTTCTATCAATTTTCACCTTATCCTTTCTCCAGGTTCTTTGGAAGTCATAGTTGTCTTGGCTAACTTTTACGGCTATAGCGGCTATTTTATGAGTATTTTTATGCTTTATAGGGCAATTGGGGGTAAATTGCTGGCTAGACAAGTACTGCAAAGTAACTTGGAACTCCATTCATTGACTACTGGGATAACTTCTATTGCAAACATGACATCTATGCAATGGATGAAATGCATCTCTCTGGTTCAGGGGTGACAGCAGTGACCAACTCAGTTGAAGGAGTCATTGCTAAATTGTATAAGACTTTAAACTGATAAAATATTGGTCTACAAACAAAACGAGATAGGGGAGAAAAGCGTGGAAAAACCTTCCTTAGTATCTATTATATATTTTTTTTTTTGCACTCCGGCTATTTATATGTTTCTTGCTTGTATAAAAAACAGATATTTCAGTAACTGAAACTTGGTTCATTCTGAAAACAATGACATAACTGATAATTCCTCTTTCCTGTTGACTATGTATGTCGGAAAAATTAAAGTGTTCCGTCAGAGACGATATAAAGATGGAAGGGACAAACACAGAATGTGTTTAGCTGCAGTTCCTGGAAGCTGATCCAAGGTGTGATTTACAGACCTTTAAACCTAGAAAGTGGTCACGGTAAACTTCTTCGGGACGAAATATTTAAGAAATATACAAACGAAAATGGAAGATTTTAACTTTAAGTAAATCAGTTGGCGCAATTTAACAAGTAAGCTAAAGTCTTGCGACTTAATTTAAATGGTAGCGAATTGCCTTTTGAAGCAATTTGTGTCAGAAGCAACTAGAGGAAATAACCAACTAGAGGAAATAACCAACTAGAGGAAATAAGGAGAATCTCATAGATAATCACGAGTTAACGAAGAGCTTAGAGAAAGTGCTCACAAATCATTAAATTTTCATATTTCATGCAGTTACCTTACTAACGATAGCAAAGTTTAGGTCTCCAATTTTCGCACTGCAGACTAGCTCTAGGGAGACAGAAACTAGCTCTAGGGAGACAGAAACTAGCTCTAGGGAGACAGAAACTAGCTCTAGGGAGACAGAAACTAGCTCTAGGGAGACAGAAACTAGCTCTAGGGAGACAGAAACTAGCTCTAGGGAGACAGAAACTAGCTCTAGGGAGACAGAAACTAGCTCTAGGGAGACAGAAACTAGCTCTAGGGAGACAGAAACTAGCTCTAGGGAGACAGAAACTAGCTCTAGGGAGACAGGATAAAAGTGATAGTTGCCAATATGACATTACTCAAAAAAGTTAGTCAGTTTAAGAGAGAAGTCAAAAAATTAAATAAGGAAAGCAGAATATAATATGAAATTAAATTTGCGAGGTAATCAAAGACCGATTTTAATAATTTCTTTAAGGAATATAGGAATAAAAATAGGGAAAAGATAAACTCACATAGATATGACTCAGCTTATTGTTAGTGTTAAAGAAATGTGTCACATTTTCCACTCTTATTTCCTTTTTGGTTTTACACAAGAGGAAATCCCAAAAGAAACAGTAATTATACGAAAATAAATTGTGCAGTATCAAAGACACTAGTGACATGATCTTCAAACAATTAGAGAGATTAAAGCCAAACAAGTCATCAGGACATGATACACTGCTTTCAAGGCTTCTACACGAATGTGATGATTAAGCCTTTGCTAGTCTCTTCAACATATCACTACAAACAGGTATTGTGTTGGATAAAGAGAAAATGACAAATGTGATGAGCATTTACAAAGCGGTAGATGGGTCCTTACCTTCAAGTTATAGACCAGTTAGCTTAATCTCAGCTGTGGGAAAGTTAACAGAATCAATAATTGCTGATGCAATTCGAAGCCACCTTGAAAAACAATTTAATTAACGAATCTCAGCACGATTTTACAAAGGCTTTTTTGCATTGCGAATACTAAGGTATTCACGGCGGTAGACCATGATAAAATGTACGATATTGTGTATATGAACTTCAGCAAGGCCGATGATAAAGTACAACACAGGAAACTCATTAAGAATGTAGTGGTAAATTGAATAAGAAGAGAAATTATCTCCTGGATCGAGGCATGACTGACAATACACACATACACAGAGTTCTGCATTTCCACACACACACACACACACACACACACACACACACACACACACACACACACACACACACACACACACACACACACACATCACACACACACACACTCACACACACATACACAGAGTTCTGCATTTCCACATACACAGAGTTCTGCATTTCCACATACACACACACACACACACACTCACACATACACACACATACACAGAGTTCTGCATTTCCACATACACAGAGTTCTGCATTTCCACATACACACACACACATGCAGTTCTGCATTTCCACAAATATACAAATAAGTTTAGCAACACACACACAGAAAGAAAAATATATCTTCATCTTGCTCCCTATCTCTATCTCTCTGTCCTGCTCCCTTCCTCCTTATCTCCTCTCTTGTACAGTCTCTCAAACATCTCACTTGACCTCACCACGCATGTCCTACTTACAATAAAACAACCAGGCAGTATTTAACACAGGTAGATGACCATGGGACAGCAATTTTTAAATCACCTACTACTGTACCTGAAGAATCACTGTGGTTATTATTCTCGTTGTTCTTCATATTATATGAGACCTATTTTATGGTGAGAAGCAAATTGTTCAGTTTTTAATTTAATGTAGTCTGGTGTTTGGCGTTCTTTTGAAACTGTAGTTCAAAGGTTGAACAGTGTCAGCATAATTAATAACTTGAAGGTAGTTCAAAGGTTGAACAGTGTCAGCATAATTAATAACTTAAAGGTAGTTCAAAGGTTGAACGTAATATACCATGTATTTACTGAATACTCTGTAACGAGTACATCCTAATTAAACAGTGTTGAGTCTAGAGTAAACTGCGCGGTTTTCCTAGTCAAGTATTAACACAACTACTCAGCAATCGGGATCGAACAGTAATTCACGCTCAGTATATGATTCAGAAAAACTAATGTGACGGACCTGTAACTTCTCTTTAGTATCTCCCAAAAGCACAGATCGTCAGCAAAAAGCAACTGTGATAACTCCCACTTTGTGTTAAATTCTTTATCTTTTAATCCCACACCTCTTGCCAACACCCAAGCATCCACTTTTCCTAAAACCCCATCTATAATTATGTTGAACAACCATGGTAACATCACGCATCCCTGTCTATGATCTACATATTTAACCTGAGCCTCACTATCCCCTTAAAAACATTAACCTGCTTTTAGTAACCTAACACTTATTCCATACACTTGCACCATCTGCCACATTGCTTCCCCATGCACCCTATCATATGCCTAATTCAGATCCATAAATGCAACAAAAACCTTTTTGCCCTTATCTAAATTCTGTTTACTCGTATGCTTCACTACACATACCTTCCTAAAGCCTTCTTATTCATCTGCTGTATTGCTCTCCGTCTTGCTCTTGATTCCTTCACTAAGAGTTGTACACAATATGAGTCTTCACTAAGAGGTATACACAATATGAGTCTTCACTAAGAGGTATACACAATATGAGTCTTCACTAAGAGGTGTACACAATGTGAGTCTTCACTAAGAGGTGTACACAGTGTGAGTCTTCACTAAGAGGTGTACACAATGTGAGTCTTCACTAAGAGGTGTACACAGTGTGAGTCTTCACTAAGAGGTGTACACAATGTAAGTCTTCACTAAGAGGTATACACAATATGAGTCTTCACTAAGAGGTGTACACAATATGAGTCTTCACTAAGAGGTGTACACAATATGAGTCTACACTAAGAGATGTACACAATATTTTAATCATCACTTTATCGGTGTTCATCAAACGGTGTACAGTGTTGGTTTACATCAGAGTACACTGTACACAGTAACGCTTCAACCGGCGTATTTATATTGATTTACATTTAATAACTAAAGAGCATGTCGTGTGATCAGCTTCCAAAATATTAATGATGATATATTTTATGAGAAGGATAATACCCCAACCAGTTTAGTCTTGTCAGTGCTTATTTAAAATTTTACTGAAATTATTAAATGAAGACCCATTGGAATCAGATTAATTACTGGATAATGACTTTTATTTGACCGGCTTCATACTTTCATCTTTGGTGGGTTTTGTTAAAAGAAAGATCGAAATTAATTTTGAGCTGGCTTCAAACTCAATAGCTTGGTGTCTATTGTTATTTTTTTGTATTGATTTTGGTCTGGTTGGGTGTCAATATGCTTATTTTTTATGCAATTTTATCTTTTTTTTTATTGGAAGGCAGAGAACTTTTACAAAATGAGAATTACCTAGCATAAACAAATTGTGGCATTTTTAAGTTTAATTCCCCAGACTTTCCTGTTTACAATATTCTGTATCGTGGGCAATATTCATGGGACTATTTTTGTGTTAGTGTTGTATGAACAATGATCAATAGCCTAGTCCAAGGTTCTGTCTTATAACTGGAAATTACGTACCTTGATTTGTGCGCAATGAGAAAATACTATATTTTATGTATGTCTATTATCATATAATTTTATATTGGAGATATTTTCAGTAATACCTAAACTAAAAATATCTTACTTTATAAACTTATATACTTAGTTATGTAAATAGGTAGGACCACACATGTCGGTAGCTAACTAGCTATCCGCTCATTAAAAACGTCGGGTTTTCCCGCCTTGAAACCACGTCAGCATACCTAAGTTTGTGGCCACCGGCTTGACCTCATTCAGTCTTGACCTGTTCTCTCATAGAGGACAGTCCTCCCTCACCTTGCGCGAGAACACCACCTTGATTCCTGGATTTAGTCTTCTTGCCCTTCATGAGGTTACCCTGTGATCCTCCTACACCTTGGACAGAATCAGACAGAAGCCTATCGAGTTTAAGGGTGTGTTAATGTATTAGAGACACTGTTATTTGTCTCTAGCTATGCCAGGAGCGAGTCTACGTGTGTTACTGTATTAGAGACACTGCTATTTGTCTCTAGCTCTGCCAGGAGCGAGTCTACTCAGGACTACAAATTCGGTAAGCTCTTAGGAAAAATCCGATGATGATGCCTCTCTTGGTCTTAGTATATTGACTGGAATAGAAGTGTGTGAGATCATTTTTATTTGTAGGTTTCCGGTAAACTTGAAATCTTAGATTGTTACTAAGACCAAGAGAGGCATCATCATCAGATTTTTCCTAAGAGCTTACCGAATTTGTAGTCCTGAGTTTCTTGACGAGGAATGTACATAAATTCACCAAACCTTCACTGATTTACATTTTCCTTTTTTTTTCATCAAAGATTGCAAGAGAAGAGCTCTTCAGATCATTAATTCTCCACGCGTCAACACCACTCCAAACAAAGTTATAATTCTTCCCAACAGCCAGGTTGCATCCAACATTTCTAAAGTATTTGCACAAGCTAACACTAGAGTCGCCATCGCTTCCAACACTTCTATAAAGGATCTAACCAGGACAAAATCCAAGCACCATGAACCAGTCAACGCGGGGGTTTACACTATACCCTGTGGAGGGTGTGACAGGATTTATGTAGGAGAAACAACAAGAAACCTCGAAACACGCCTCAATAAACACATTAATGCATGTAGGAACGATAACCTGAACAACGCCTGCGTACAACACCGAAATTCTACCAATCATCTCATGAAATTCAAAGACGCCCGTTTAGTAATCAAAGAAACTGATTTCCGCAGACGCAAGTGCCTTGAATCAGCACTTATCGCTGTTTCTAACACAAACAAAACAAAGGCAGCTTCACCATCTCTGAAGTCATAGCAAGAATCCTCCTGAAAACAGTAAACCCTACCATCACATAGTCTCTCCTGCTACACAAGCACTTCGCGGATGTGGAACACTGCTACAGGTCTTCTCTTTTCCAACCTCCAACATAAATATTTGTCTAACCTATTTTTATACTACCCAAGTAATTGCTTTTATCACCTTTTACTCATGTGCAAGTTGATTGTCCTACCTTATTGTATTACTACTACTACTACGACTTATATCACTACTACCTCTACCACCACACCTCACTTTGAGAGTATATATATATATACTCTCTGTGTCCATATATTGTTTGTAACGGCTTGACAAAGCTCCTGGAGAGCGAAACGTTGCCACAATAAAATGTCTCATTAGTTGCATTTGTGTCCTTTTACTTAACATATTGTCGGTAATTTTACCTGTATTAACTGTAAGATGTTGGCATCAAATTTTGTAATTCCTAGTGGCAGAATGGAGTATACAATGACATCATTAATTCTTTATTCGAATCTTTGACTTGTTGAGACTGGAAATAAAATGATAAATCGTTTTGAAAACCGACAAGTTGAAGAATTGAGGCTGAGGGACTGATTACCTCAAACTTCTCTCCTTATAGCTTCCTGCTTTGTATTGGACTGTTTTATGGTACTTATACGTGTAGTGAAAGTTGTCTGTATATTCTCCAGGTCTGCAATTTCGCCTGTCTTGAAAAGGGCCGTTAGTGTACAGCAATATTCCAGCCTAGAGAGAACAAGTAATTTAAAGAGAATAATCACTAGCTTGGCATCCCAAGTCTTGAAGGTTCTCATTATCCATACCATCATTTTCCTAGCAAATGTGATAGATACAACGTGAGATTCTCTGACATTACCACTCACAAATGATTGGTTAAAAAAATTATTACAAGTACTTTCTGTGCATCTATATAAGTAGATAATGTACTGTTTGGGTATCATATCTATGATTATAAACCCATGAAAATAATTTGAAAATATGAAGGAATATATTGTAAGGGAAGTGTAAGGGAATTGTAAGAGAAGTGTTACTATTATACATCAGTCATATCTACGCAGGTGAAGCATAATATTGATATGAGATAAATGGAAACAAGTTGCAACGTTTCGCTCTCCAGGAACTTTGTCAAGGCGTTACAAAGAATGCAGGAACCCAGAAGATATATATATGTAACAAGGATCCTTAATCGCCATTACAAACACTATTAAACAGAAAATAAGCAGTTTTGTCACCTCTTAAGAATTAGCGAGAGTTATTCTTCAAACAATTATCCCCACCATCACGTAGCAACCAGAAGTTACATCAACTACTTCTACTACTCCTCCTGCTACTACTACTACTTTTAATACTACTAATTCTACAAATACCACTACTACCACAACTGCTATTACTGTTACTAGTAATTCTATTACTACTGCTATTTCTATTACTACAATACTTCTATTAGTACTACTACAACTACTACAACCATTAGCATGGGCCAGTTAGAGTTCTTCAGTGGTAATGATATTTGATCTGGTATTATTAACTGTGTAACAACTTTACAAAACTCTGAAGAGCGAAACGTTGCCACAATAAAAGTCACATTAGTTGAGCATATGTTTCTTTACCTAACAAGGGCATTGTGGGATGCGCCTTTCTTACCAATGTCGGCCAAACGGATTACCACCTTATTTCTTAACGTCTTAAGCCTCGCTTTCTGGCAACTAGAAAGGCACATGTTATGAGTTATGTCACCTTACTGCTGTGATTTATGAGTTACGTCACCTTGCAGCTGTGATTCATGAGTTATGTCGCTTTGCTGCTGTGATTTATAAGTTATGTCACCTAGCAGCTGTGATTTATAAGTTATGTCACCTTGCAGCTGTGATTTATGAGTTATGTCTCCTTGCAGCTGTGATTTATGAGTTATGTCACCTTGCAGCTGTGATTCATGAGTTATGTCGCTTTGCTGCTGTGATTTATAAGTTATGTCACCTAGCAGCTGTGATTTATAAGTTATGTCACATTGCAGCTGTGATTTATAAGTTATGTCTCCTTGCAGCTGTGATTTATGAGTTATGTCACCTTGCAGCTGTGATTTATAAGTTATGTCTCCTTGCAGCTGTGATTTATGAGTTATGTCACCTTGATGCTGTGATTTATAAGTTATGTCACCTTGTTGTTGTGATTTATGTCACCTTGCTGCTGTGATTTATGAGTTATGTTACATTGCTGCTGTGATTTATAAGTTATGTCACCTTGCAGCTGTGATTTATAAGTTATGTCACCTTGCTGCTGTGATTTATAAGTTATGTCACCTTTCTGCTGTGATTTATAAGTTATGTCACCTTGCAGCTGTGATTTATGAGTTATGTTACCTTGCTGCTGTGATTTATAAGTTATGTCACCTTGCAGCTGTGATTTATAAGTTATGTCACCTTGCTGCTGTGATTTATAAGTTATGTCACCTTTCTGCTGTGATTTATAAGTTATGTCACCTTGCAGCTGTGATTTATGAGTTATGTTACCTTGCTGCTGTGATATTTGAGTTATGTCACCTTGATGCTGTGATTTATGAGTTATGTCAATTTGCTGCTGTGATTTATAAGTTATGTCACCTTGCTGCTGTGATTTACGAGTTATGTTACCTTGCTGCTGTGATTTATGAGTTATATCACCTTGCAGCTGTGATTTATGAGTTATGTCACCTTGCTGCTGTGATTTATGAGTTATGTCACTTTGCAGCTGTGATTTATGAGTTATGTCACCTTGCTGCTGTGATTTATGAGTTATGTCACCTTGCAGCTGTGATTTATGAGTTATGTCACCTTGCAGTTGTGATTTATGAGTTATATCACCTTGCTGCTGTGATTTATGAGTTATGTCACCTTGCTGCTGTGATTTATGAGTTACGTCACCTTGCTGCTGTGATTTATTTCACCTTGCTGCTGTGATTTATGAGTTATGTCACCTTGCTGCTGTGTTTTTGTAAGTTATGTTGCCTTGCTGCTGTGATTTATAAGTTATGTCACCTTGCTGCTGTGATTTATAAGTTATGTCACCTTTCTGCTGTGATTTATAAGTTATGTCACCTTGCAGCTGTGATTTATGAGTTATGTTACCTTGCTGCTGTGATTTATGAGTTATGTCACCTTGATGCTGTGATTTATGAGTTATGTCAAATTGCTGCTGTGATTTATACGTTATGTCACCTTGCTGCTGTGATTTACGAGTTATGTTACCATGCTGCTGTGATTTATGAGTCATATCACTTTGCAGCTGTGATTTATGAGTTATGTCACCTTGCTGATTTATGAGTTATGTCACCTTGCTGATTTATAAGTTATGTCACTTTGCAGCTGTGTATTGCGCCCCCTGAATTGGGCCTCAATGTATATAATGTATATTTCCATTTTCTATAATTTTATATTGCGAATATTCTCGATTATAGCTAAATCGTTAATATTTTGCTTTATATTATTATTAGACTATTATTTAACTTAGCTATATTTATTAGGTAGGATGTTATATTTTATATTATTGTGTGTGTCGTAACTGCCTTGGTGTTGGCAAACTACTGTTATGCTGCCGGCGTCTAGTTGCTGGGAGGAGTCAGTCTCTGAACACACCTGAGCTGGGTGGTTGTTCCTCTTCCCTCTCTCTCTCTCTGGCCTGTTGACCTCGTCGAGTTAACACCTCACTCCATTTCTTCTTGTTTTCCCGACTTTAGACTCTGTTGGGTAGAGTATGCACTCGTTGGTGAGGCGAAGCATACTTCTCAGAACTCTGTGTAACTCTGTTCACAGAGAATAGACTAGACAGTGATTATTCGACGTTATTCTGGGTTGTGTGTCACTTTGACACTCTGATAAAACTCAGGTCTCAAGCTATAGCTCTGGACCTAATTCGATAAGGCATCTGTGCACCGCCACAGTTTGGGATTGTTTATGCTGAACCTAGTTTCAGTAGAAAGGGAGTTTTGGGACTGTTTTGGAGGATCTACTGATGGTCCCCAGTTAGGGTCAATTTTCTAACTCCTTGTTCCTGACGCTGTGTTGCTGTTGCCTGTTATATTGCTGTTTTGTGAATTGGTCGTTTTACTGGACAATCAAGCTGTTCTGATTGTCAGTTTGTTAGAGCAGCTAGCTTAAGAGAAGTTCAGTCGTACACTGGTTGAGTCGAGTCTTATAGTTACCGGGAGCACACTCATACACACATTTATTCTTATTTGTATATATTATTGTATTACTGACATTGTACCTGATGGTACTTCTGAGTCATTTATATAAATATGTGCCCTCAGCACAGACTTATTGTATATGAGAGCAGTGTAGGAGCTACCCTCCTAATTAACCTCCTAATCGATATCTTAATATCTTTATATTTGATTTACTTTGCTACCCTAGATTTTCTCACTTTGTTAATAAACCTTTTAAATATATTTCGTTGGTTAGTACCCTATCAGTTGCAATCCTCCTAAGCTATATAATATGTCGGATAACTGGACCAGGATACTGACTTTGTTGCAAAAGCCCAGTAACAGGCTGGATGCTAGAAGGGCTATCCTTTCTAGTGTTCACTGGAGATGTCTATTACTAATAGATATAGTGTCATTTTGTAACACTGTGATTTATGAGTTATGTCACCTTGCTGCTGTGATTTATGAGTTATGTCACCTTGCAGCTGTGATTTATGAGTTATGTCACCTTGCAGCTGTGATTTATAAGTTATATCACCTTGCTGCTGTGATTTATGAGTTATGTCACCTTGCTGCTGTGATTTATGAGTTACGTCACCTTGCTGCTGTGATTAATGTCACCTTGCTGCTGTGATTTATGAGTTATGTCACCTTGCTGCTGTGATTTATAAGTTATGTCACTTTGCTGCTGTGATTTGTAAGTTATGTTGCCTTGCTGCTGTGATTTATAAGTTATGTCACCTTGCTGCTGTGATTTATAAGTTATGTCACCTTGCTGCTGTGATTTATAAGTTATGTCACCTTGCAGCTGTGATTTATGAGTTATGTTACCTTGCTGCTGTGATTTATGAGTTATGTCACCTTGATGCTGTGATTTATGAGTTATGTCAAATTGCTGCTGTGATTTATAAGTTATGTCACCTTGCTGCTGTGATTTACGAGTTATGTTACCATGCTGCTGTGATTTATGAGTCATATCACTTTGCAGCTGTGATTTATGAGTTATGTCAAGTTGCTGATTTATGATTTATGTCACTTTGCAGCTGTGATTTATGAGTTATGTCACCTTGCTGCTGTGATTTATGAGTTATGTCATCTTGCAGCTGTGATTTATGAGTTATGTCACCTTGCAGCTGTGATTTATGAGTTATGTCACCTTGCAGCTGTGATTTATGAGTTATATCACCTTGCTGCTGTGATTTATGAGTTATGTCACCTTGCTGCTGTGATTTATGAGTTATGTCATCTTGCTCCTGTGATTTATGTAACCTTGCTGCTGTGATTTATGAGTTATGTCACCTTGCTGCTGTGATTTATAAGTTATATCACCTTGCTGCTGTGATTTGTAAGTTATGTTGCCTTGCAGCTGTGATTTATAAGTTATGTTACCTTGCTGCTGTGATTTATGAGTTATGTCACCTTGATGCTGTGATTTATAAGTTATGTCATATTGCTGCTGTGATTTATAAGTTATGTCACCTTGCAGCTGTGATTTATAAGTTATGTTACCTTGCTGCTGTGATTTATGAGTTATGTCACCTTGATGCTGTGATTTATGAGTTATGTCACCTTGCTGCTGTGATTTATAAGTTAGGTCACCTTGCTGCTGTGATTTATGAGTTATGTTACCTTGCTGCTGTGATTTATGAGTTATATCACCTTGTAGCTGTGATTTATGAGTTATGTCACCTTGTTGCTGTGATTTATGAGTTATGTCACCTTGCTGCTGTGATTTATGAGTTATGTCACCTTGCAGCTGTGATTTATGAGTTATGTCACCTTGCTGCTGTGATTTATGAGTTATGTCACCTTGCTGCTGTGATTTATGAGTTACGTCACCTTGCAGCTGTGATTTATGAGTTATGTCACCTTGCAGCTGTGATTTATGAGTTATGTCACCTTGCAGCTGTGATTTATGAGTTATGTCACCTTGATGCTGTGATTTATGAGTTATGTCACCTTGCTGCTGTGATTTATGAGTTATGTCACCTTGCTGCTGTGATTTATAAGTTATGTCACCTTGCTGCTGTCATTTATGAGTTATGTCACCTTGCTGCTGTGATTTATGAGTTATGTCACCTTGCTGCTGTGATTTATAAGTTATGTCACCTTGCAGCTGTGATATCAGCATTAGTGGTTATTTATTAAGGTGATTTGAAGGTCAGCAGAGGCTTATCTAGACCTAGAAATAGCTTCTTGGAGGGCTAACTATTGGCGGAAGTCGGCCAAAGACACTAAATTTTGGGCCTATTTCGGGCCTACTTCAATCATCCAAATTTATAAAAGGACAAATTGCCACCCCCACAGCCCAAAACTATTACCAAAATATTTCCAATTAAGATCCAGCAGTATTTAAAGTTTGAAGCTGACCAGAAGAAGTATTCTCTGGTTATTACATGGGGAAAAAAATTGCTTAATAAAAGTGGCAAATTAACATTTATTCAGCTCATCATGACTGGTAAACTTTGTTTAAATATTGCCCATCAATGGTAAAAGTTTGAAGCCGATAAGAAAAAAACTTTCTCCAGCTGTGATTTATGAGTTTCCAAGTTTTTTAACAATTTTAGTAAAATTTCAAACTTGCAGCCATTCAGACTAAACTTATGAGGCATCATCGTCATCCTTCACATCCTTCCCCACTTCCAATCCTACACTTTGTATCCTACACTTAGTAATCTTGCATCGAAGTCTACCCCAGGTCCATGTGTACAGGAGTTTATCTGCGTCCCCTCAGATATTCTCCCTTCCCCATTTCTTATCTCTATACACTCGGTAATCTCAACTCTTGCATCTAAGCCTTCCCGGGGAATTCATCCGTAGGCCCCCGAATGTCTTCCCTTCCCTTGAAGTTCTAGAAATTCTTCTCGATATTTTTGATGCCTCACCCACTCCCACCCCCCTGAGGTCAGCAGTCCCACCCCAGGTCCTTGGGTCCAAGAGTTCATCCATACACTCTTCACCATTCGGCTGGAAGCTTTTCATTGGATAAGATCATTTGCATAAAAATAAATTACTTGAAAATTTAAATGATGTATTTCTATATTCCCTTCAGTCTTAAAACAAAAATGTTCGTTCTAGTTTCGAAACCTTTGTAATATCACCTCTGACAATTAGAAATCTTCGTTAATATCATTAGCTCTAGCAATAAAAAAATCCAGTTATGTTATTAGTTAATTAAAACAGTTGCAGCCTTTGTAAATGCTTCTAAATTGTTATAATTACCTTCATCTGATTAAATTCAAGAATATTATCAGTTCCAGCTTCAGCACATGACTTTAAGGTGTCCCGTAGTGCGATCGCTAGCGCACTCAGCTCACACACTGAGGTCCAGAGATCGAATCCCCGATACGGCTGGAAAACATTAGGACGTGTCCATGTTCACCCAGCAGTATAACGGGTACCTGGGTGTTAGTCGACTGGTGTGGGTCGCATCCTGGGACAAAACTGACCTAATTTGCCTGAAATGCTCTGCATAACAAGCGGCTTTCTATATTGTAGTATGTCATTGATGTCAGCTAAGACTATACCTTGTACATGTTCTTGTAGAAATTAAGATATTATTATTATTATTATTATTATTATTATTATTATTATTATTATATTATAGACTAATGCCACAATTTAAGGCACGGAAAGCATCATATCAAGAAGTATAAATAATAGAAGTCCTCAGGTTGTTTTTCAACTCTATATATCTTTGGTTAGGCTTCATTTAGATTATGCTGCACAGTTCTGGTCACCGTATTACAGAATGGATATAAATGCACTGGAAAACGTACAAAGGAGAATGACAAAGTTGATCCCATGTATCAGAAATCTTCCCTATGAGGATAGACTGAGGGCCCTGAATCTGCACTCTCTAGAAAGACGTAGAATTAGGGGAGATATACCACATACCACGGGTGGGGTTCGAACCCGCGGTCAGAGAGTCTCAGAACTCTAGACCGTCGCGTAAGCCACTGGGCCAGCTAGCTTCAATAAGATTCATCCAACTAGGTATATTTCTACACCATAGGAAGGTTAGCATAGGCACCACTGTGTCCACAAATGCAAGTTTTTACAGACGAATCTCCAGCTAGCATGGCCGTGACGAACTCTAGCTCAAGTCCCCTTCAAAGCCGTCAACATGACTCACGAAATCGTAATGACACGATTGCAAACAAACCACATACCACGGGTGGGGTTCGAACCCGCGGTCAGAGTCTCAGAACTCTAGACCGTCGCGTAAGCCACTGGGCCAGCTAGCTTCAATAAGATTCATCCAACTAGGTATATTTCTACACCATAGGAAGGTTAGCATAGGCACCACTGTGTCCACAAATGCAAGTTTTACAGACAATCTCCAGCTAGCATGGCCGTGACGAACTCTAGCTCAAGTCCCTTCAAGCCGTCAACATGACTCACGAAATCGTAATGACACGATTGCAAACAAACCACATACCACGGGTGGGGTTCGAACCCGCGTCAGAGAGTCTCAGAACTCTAGACCGTCGCGTAAGCCACTGGGCCAGCTAGCTTCAATAAGATTCATCCAACTAGGTATATTTCTACACCATAGGAAGGTTAGCATAGGCACCACTGTGTCCAAAACTTGCATTTGTGGACACAGTGGTGCCTATGCTAACCTTCCTATGGTGTAGAAATATACCTAGTTGGATGAATCTTATTGAAGCTAGCTGCCCAGTGGCTTACGCGACGTCTAGAGTTCTGAGACTCTCTGACCGCGGTTGACCCACCGTGTATGTGGTTGTTTGCATCGTGTCATTACATTTCGTGAGTCATGTTGACGGCTTGAAGGGACTGAGCTAGAGTTCGTCACGGCCATGCTAGCTGGAGATTCGTCTGTAAAACTGCATTTGTGGACCAGTGGTGCCTATGCTAACCTTCCTATGGTGTAGAATATACCTAGTTGGATGAATCTTATTGAGCTAGCTGGCCCAGTGCCTTACGCGACGGTCTAGAGTTCTGAGACTCTCTGACCGCGGGTTCGAACCCCACCCGTGGTATGTGGTTTGTTTGCAATCGTGTCATTACGATTTCGTGAGTTAGGGGAGATATGATTGAGGTGTATAAATGGAAAAAAGGAATAAATAAAGGGGATGTAAATGGCGTGCTGAAAATATCCAGCCAAGACAGGACTCGCAGCAATGGTTTCAAGTTGGAAAAGTTCAGATTCAGGAAGGATATAGGAAAGCACTGGTTTGGTAATAGAGTTGTGGATGAGTGGAACAAACTCCCGAGTACCGTCATAGATGCTAAGACGTTGTGTAGTTTTAAAAATAGGTTAGATAAATACATGAGTAGGTGTAGGTGGGTGTGAGTTGAACCTGACTAGCTTGTGCTACTAGGTCAGATGCCGTGCTCCTTCCTTAAGTGAATGTAACCTGACCTGGCTGGGTCGGGGCATTGGCTTAAGCCGGTTGGAGACTTGGACCTGCCTCGCATGGGCCAGTAGGCCTGCTGCAGTGTTCTTTCTTTCTTATGTTCTTATAGTAACGCAATGAGCCTCTTCATCCGGAAGGCTACAGTTATGACATTTTTTCCAGCTTCTGGAAAACTTCAGAAATGTTTTCAACTTCAGCACCAGAAATCCTTTATTAATAACATCAGCTTGAGTGTCTAGAAAGTTTCAGTGACGTCATCAGCTCAAAATCACGAAGCGACACAGCAGTACAAGTAAGTACCTAGAAAGCTTTGATAATGTATGCTCTGTGGTTTATATCCCTGCATATCGGACAAAGACGGATATCAGCCACAGTGCCGTGTCTTCCTTTGCAGATGACACCCAAATCTGCATGACAGTGTCCACCATTGAAGACACTACAAGACTCCAATAAGACATCAACCAAGTCTTTAAATGGGCTGCAGAAAACAATATGAAGTTCAATGATGAGAAATTTCAATTACTCCGATATGAAAAACGTGAGGAAATTAAAATTTCATCGGAGTATAAAATAAATTCCAACCACATAATAGAGCGAAAAACTAATGTCAAAGACCTGGGAGTGATCATGTCTGAGGATCTCACCTTCAAGGACCATAACACTGTAGCAATTGCATCTGCAAGAAAACTGATAGGATGGATAATGAGAACCTTCAAAACCAGGGAGGGGAATGAACAAGCAGACACTGCTGCGCGGTCAGCAGTACATGACCTTCCAGTTTCATATAGAGGTGTTCCTTTCACGGACTATTTTGCGATCATTGCTACCCACCTTCGCACCCGTTGGCAACAACGTTGGTCTGACCTGCTAAATAACAAACTTCATTCTATTAAACCGGTTATAGGTTTCTGGCCTTCTTCTTGTCACCAATGTCGAGGTTGGGAGACTACTCTCTCCCGTCTTCGCATCGGCCACACTCGTCTTACTCACGGGTATCTCATGGAGAGGCTCCCTGCCCCTCTCTGTGAGCATTGTCAGGTTCCAGTGTCTGTTTGACATATTCTGTTGGACTGTCCACTCTATCAACGAGCACGCAGAATTTACCTCCAACGTCGTCTTCGCTCTGCGGCCCTTTCTTTACCTTCCCTTCTTGCAGATGGACCCTCCTTTAATCCTGACTCTCTCATTGACTTTTTGACAGCAACTGACTTACTACACAAACTCTGAAGATTATGCCTCTAGCACCTCCCTCAGTCCCTTCTACCTCAATCTCTTGCTACCCTCTATCCCTGCACTATCCACTGTCCTGCTACACTCCATACCCTACTAATCATCCCTCTCCCTCTTACAACCCATTCTCCCTGCATCCTGCAATAACCTGCAGCGCTGTATGACCCCTGTGGTTTAGCGCTTCTATTTGATCATAATAATAATAATAATAATCAAAACCAGGGATGCCAAGCCCATGATGATACTTTTCAGGTCGCTTGTTCTATCTAGGCTGGAATATGCTGCACACTAACAGCACCTTTCAAGGCAGGTGCAATTGCTGAACTAGAAAATGTGCAGAGAACCTTCACAGCACGCATAACTGCGATGAACCACGTTGAGAGACAACACAATAAGTGCCAGGGGCCCAAGATTGTTCAACTGCCTCCCAGCTTACATAAGGGGGATTACCAATAGACCCCTGGCTGTCTTCAAGAAGGCACTGGACAGACACCTAAAGTCAGTACCTGACCAGCCGGGCTTTGGTTCGTACGTCGGACTGCGTGCGGCGAACAGTAACAGCCTTGTTGATCAGGCTCTGATTCACCATGAGGCCTGGTCACAGACCTGGCCGCGGGGGCGTTGACCCCCGGAACTCTCTCCAGGTACACTCCAGGTAATAACCTGTAAATTATCGGTAATGTCATCATTAATCATCTGACAGATTCATTAATATCATAAACTCCTGCACCAGGTCAGCTCCAGTAACTTCATCCTCTGTAACACATAAACAAATCTCTGTTAAGTCATACACATGCAAAGCTTCAGTAAAGTTATTAGCTCAAGCTCCTGCAAAGCTTCAGTAAAGTTATTAGCTCAAGCTCCTGCAAAGCTTAAGTAATATACTATGATGCTCCAATTTTCCTCCACGTAAAGTTCTTCCCAATAATTTTTTTTTGAGTTTCTTGTCAGCTATTGTGTACCTCCTTATAATTCTAAAACAGAAAACAGCATTATTCCCATTGTTTTCCCTGTTTTTTTTCGTGTGTGTGAAAAGCGTCTATTTAGTATCCATTTGAAAGTGAGCAATTTTCGTCCTTTTACTTGGATAGCTAATTACTCTATTGACATTGTCATTGTTATGCATTTTGTCAGTGTTTTAATAACCCACTTACCGAACTGTATGGGACACATCCATACGTTGTTGTGTTTTTCTGTCTAACAGTGAGCAAGAAATGGAAAAGAATTTATTGGATTCTTTTACAACATTGTTTCCCGTAACATTCTTTGAATACATGAAACTTTTATATTTGAATTGATAATAAATATCAAAGGGAATATCAGGGAGACGTGAGAATGCAGTGGACGAGCCAGCGGCTGCGCGGTAAGTGTGCGCAATACACCCATATCACAACACGTATATAAGGAGAGTTTCTGATGTTGTTTATCACCAGGTCTCCGCCACCTTAACTCACACTCTAGAGTAAGAAGGTATCATAGTCACACTGGCAGAGCTTTGCAAAATTTATAACAACACGACTACACAATCATTAAGTCTGCATCTTGTCTAGTTAAAAGTTAATGTTCAATTGTGACGGAAGGCGATGAACATATATATGTATGTATATATATATATATATATATATATATATATATATATATATATATTGTAACCACAAACGAGTGGTATTGATCAATAACATCACTTCATTCGCTCACCATAGGCGGGCCAGTACAACATGGGTTCGAGTCCTTGGCTAGTGCAGTATTGATATTGTTCAATACCACTCGTTCGTGGTTACAATAATATATATATGTTGTTCGTGAAGCAAGTACACCAAACAGGGAGGAGAATGAAAATTAGCCTAGAAGCTCCTACACCACCGTATGTCCTCGGATGACGGTAAAACAGCTAGCTCTGCTGGCTGCGCCATCTTTGTAGGATTGTGTCGTCCTGTGGGTTAAAGCGTCATGTGGTTCTCGCTCACCATGAGGCAGGCCAGTACAACATGGGTTCGAGTCCTAGGCTAGTGCAGTGTTGTTATTGATATATATATATATATATATATATATATATATATATATATATATATATATATATATATATATATATATATATATATAATATATATATATACACACATATATATATATATATATATAAATTATTTATTTAATAAGCGGGTTTTTTTTCCCTCCCTTGCTATGAATTGTTTGTAATCGTGTCATTACGATTTCGTGAATCATGATGACGGCTTCGAGAGGACTTGAGCTAGAGTTCGTCACAGTCACGCTGGCGGGAGATTCGTCTGTAAAAAATTGCATTTATGGTCACAGCGGTACCTATGCTAACCTTCGTATGGTGTATAAATATACCTAGTTGGATGAATCTTGGTGTAGCCAGCTGGCCCAGTGGCTAGCGCATCGGTCTGGAGTTTTCTGACTCTCTGATCGCAGGTTCTATCCCCTCCCGTGGTATGGTTTGTTTGCAATCGTGTCATTACGATTTCGTGAGTCAGTTATATGTATATACTCACCTAATTGTGGTTGCAGGGGTCGATATTTAGCTCCTGGCCCCGCCTCTTAACTGACCGCTACTAGGTTCTCTCCCTCCCTGCTCCATGAGCTTTATCATACCTCGTCTTAAAGTTATGTATGGTTCTTGCCTCTACCACCTTCCTTTCCAGACTGTTCCACTTCCTGACAACTCTGTGACTAAAGAAATATTTCCTAATATCTCTGTGACTCATCTGAGTCTTCAACTTCATGTGTCCCCTGTCCTCCAGTGTCGTAAGGTCGATTTCCCTTAACCTCTCCTCGTAGGATATACCCCTTAACTCCGGGACTAGTTTCGTTGCAAACCTCTGCACCTTCTCTAGTTTTTTGAAATGCTTCGCTAGGTGTGGGTTCCAAACTGGTGCTGCATACTCTAATATGGGCCTGAAGTACACGGTAGACAAAGTCCTGAACGAATCCTTACTGAGATGTCGGAATGCTGTTCTTAGGTTTCCTAGTCGCATGATGTGCGCCTCAGGCGATGTGTTCTTTGTTATACTCACCCCAAGATCATTTTCCTTGAGTGAGGTTTGTAGTCTTTGGCCCCTAGACTGTATTCAGTCTGCGGTCTTCTTTGCCTTTCCCCGATGAACTTGACTTTGCACTTGGTAGGGTTGAACTCCAGGAGCCATTTGTAGTCCTTCCTGGTCCTCCGATTGAATTCTCCCCATTAACTTGATATCGTCTGCAAACAGAGACACTTCTGAGTCTGTTCCTTCCGTCATGTCATTCACTTATACCAGAAACAGCCCACTCCGACCCCTTCCTGCTGCCTTCCTGTCAGGTTATAAATTAGACACATATGCAACACTTGGGTATCTTTATTGAGGAAACGTTTCGCCACACAGTGGCTTCATCAGTCCAATACAAAGTAGAAATGTGTAAGGAGAGGAGAAGTTTGAGGTAATCAGTCCCTCGGCCTGGAGTCGATGTGTTTAGTCCATCAATCTTGTAGAAAGTACTGGATGGACTGAACACTCGACTCAGCCAGGACTGTACCTCAAACTCCTCCTCACCTTACACCTTTCTACTTTGTATTGACTGATGAGCCACTGTGTGGCAACTTTCTCATAATACCAGTGTTCATATGTGTCTAATTATAACTTGTCGAGTTCTCTGAACCATTCATCTACTTCCTGTCAGGTGTTTTCTGATCCATTGCAGTGCCTTCCCTGTTGTGCCTGCCTGGTCCTCCAGCTTTTGCACTAATCTCCTTTATGGAGCTGTGTTATAAGCCTTCTTACAGTCCAAGAAAATGCAATCTACCCACCCTTCTCACTCTCTTGTCTTACTGCTGTCACCTTGTCATAGAACTCCAGTAGGTTTGTGACAGGATTTCCCGTCCCTGAATCCGTGCTGGCTTTCGTTGAAAAGCTCATTTCCTTCCAGGTGATCCACCACTCTTCTCTTGATAATCTTCTCCATGACTTTGCATAATATGCTTGTCAGTGATACTGGTCTATAGTTTAGTGCTTATTTGCTGTTTTCCATACCTCAGGGAGCTGTCGTGTTTCGATAGATGTGTTGAAGATTGTTGTTAGTGGTACACAGAGAGCCTATGCTCCCTTTTTGAGTTATATAGTTCGCTTAGCAACATGTGTGATTGTATGTACTCACCTACCTAATTGTGGTTGCAGGGGTCAAGACTTAGCTCCTGGCCCCGCCTGTGTGTGTGTGTCTTGGTTGGTCGTGCCTAGCATGGGCCAGTAGACCTGCTGCAGTGTTCTTTTTTATGTTCTTATGTTTCATAATATAGGTTAAATATTTTGAGATATTTTGCTTCATTGCGATTGACTTAACTAGTGTATACAATGTATAATAATATATGTGTGATTAAGTGTAGCTTCCAAATATATATAACTTATTTTTAATAATAATGTATGTGAATGATTTTTTACATATAACTTTTCTGAAAGAAGCATCATAATGAAGCATCTGTAAAATTATGAGACCTGAATATTAAATTGCGAATAATAAGATTTACTAAAGAACAAATCAATAAGTAATTTATGGTAGTATATATATGTGTTTAGTTACAGTATGCGAGGAGTCGTGGTCGTTGCAGTGTTGGTGATGGTGTCCGTCCTGACCCAGGCAGAGGGTCTCAAGTCTCTGGAACGTGAGGTGAGTCTTAGTGGTGAGTTGGGTGAGGACTGAGATGTCCATCTGATGTGCTGGGTACATGAGAGTACCTTCCAAGACAAGGGTAACATAGCAGAAGGCTCTCTTCCCACACACCACTCACTTCAGCAACTGACAACATAAAAAAACGAATAAAAATATTCCATATAGTATTAAACAATGGTATACTCAGTGCACAAATAATCCGCACATTTGAAAATTAAACTTATGACGACGTTTCGGTCTTGGACCATAAACTGTCACACATAAGCGCGAAGAATATGGATCCAGTATGTATACAAGAGGATGACTGGGCCTGGAGAACAAGAGGAGGTAGTAGTAAACAAGTAGTAGTAGTAGTAGTAGTAGTAGTAGTAGTAGTAGTAGTAGTAGTAGTAGTAGTAGTAGTAGTAGTAGTAGTAGTAGTAGTAGTAGTAGTAGTAGTAGTAGTAGTAGTAGTAGTAGTAGTAGTAGTAGTAGTAGTGACAGAGTGCCAAAGTCAACCCTTGCCAAATAAGTTTATTAAGCACGACATATATGTAATATGTATATATATATATATATATATATATATATATATGATGGAGTGTGAGTAGGGTAATATTTAGTGAAGGCATTCAGGGAAATCGTTTATTATAGATTTATTTTAGATTGAGTCCTGGAAATGGGAAGTACAATGCCTGCACTTTAAAGGAGGGGTCTGGGATAGTGACAGTTGGAGGGACTATTCTAAACTGTCGTATCTGAGCGCCTCTGCAAAGACAGTGATTATGTGTGAGTCACGTGAAAGTGTTGAATGATGATTAAAGTATTTTCTTTTTGGGGATTTTCTTTCTTTTTGGGTCACCCTGCCTCGGTGGGAGACGGCCGACTTTTGAAAATATATATACTATATATATATATATATATATATATATATATATATATATATATATATATATATATATATATATATATATATATATATATATATATATATATATATATATATATATATATATATATATATATATATATATATACGAACGTATATATAACCCTCAACCACACAAGAACTTCCTCTCAACAAATTCCTTTCTTTTCATTCTATCCCTCCCACCTTCCTTCCCCACGTAATTTTCTATTTATTAATAATAAAATATTCTTCAAATATTAGAAGGAGGCTTGTGATGAAGAACATCTTGCTGTTGTTAAGAAACTCCACCAGAGGTGGAACATAATTTATTGTGATAAACACTGACGTACGTTATGTCCAGAGCAAATATAGGTGTTAAATCATTGATCATTGTACATAACCAAAGATATCAAAATTATATACACACACTCCATCATATTGAGTGCTCCTTCCTTGTATTTGCAGGTGGTTGCCGAAATGGCAGCCCAGATTCTACGTGTAGTTCATGGTCCCTTGAATCTCTATGCTGACTTACCAAGCAAACGAAACTCCGAAATTATTAACACCCTTCTCGGCAGCCCAACATTAATGTCAGAGGTCGGCAGGAGGTGAATAACTAGATGAACTCTGTTAGATTCTAGGTAAGTATTCTAATTGGTCTGTTTCTACTTCCTCTAGATCTAAATAAAAGAAACCACTGAATATATTTGTCATCGACAAACTCACTATCTTAGACTCTCCTCATAAAAAGAAGTTCTTAGACATTTTATCTCATTATTCAATTTTATTCTCTCCTTCAGAAAACAAACGGTACCAGCAGGTGCGCGCGCATGCGCTCTCAAGATTTAACCGCTCGTACTAGTGGCTAATCGTCAACAAGTTTCCTCTCATTAAATATTGCACCATCAAATATTATCTCACTGCCTTTTGATTTTCTATCAACGATATTTTTATAATATAGATGAAAAAATGCTATATTCAATATAAGGTTGGATGGTTAGTGATGTTTTAAGGGCCAGGACAGCTCTGGCGGGGTACGAAAAAAAAAAAAAAATTGGTGTAAGTTTCACGTTTGTGCAGTGTTTGGTAAGTAAATTTATCCAGGTACAGGTACACATAAATACAGTTACATAAATTATCATTCATAGCAGAATATGTGTAGGTTATCTAGGATAACCAAAACAAGTCAGAGACTTAATTCCATTGAGGTCCTTGTAATATATTTTTATTTAAATCTTAACAATTAAAATATGCTAAGTAACCTAACTATGTGAAAAGCAGTTACATTGCAAAGACATACTAGGAATAAGGTAAACTGGGTTATTTACATTAATATTGAAGAGAGGATCAGATCACAGTAATAGGTACATGAAGGTAGGCTATACAAGAGATCACTTCTCCCTTTCTATAGCTCCATTCATTAAGTACCTTTTAGATCTCTTCTAGAACTGGCTCATGCTATGACAGGCTGTAACTGGCTGTAAAAGGTGTTTGAAGTCTGACCACCTACTGTGGGTGCTACAAAGTAGTACTGTACTTGTTTTGGTTCCCAGCCTTGACAAACTTGGCAGCAAGATATTCTGTACTCGGCCTGTGAGCAATTTTATAGACGTGGTTTAACTTCAGTTGTTTTACTCTGTCTTCAGCATTCAGCATTTCCAGATGTTGTAATTCATCCTGGCCTACAAGCTCTCTTGGACTCAGGTCCAGGATGAATCTCACCATTTTGTTCTGGCTGATTTGTAGTCCATCTTTTAGATTTTTTGTTAAGGCAGAGCATCATGAAGAGCAAGAGTAATCTATATGGCACAGTAAAAGAGCTAGACATAGGGTCCTGCGAGCCTCAGTTGGTAGACACTCTGCCTGTCTGTAGGGGAACTTTAGTCTGGCATTCGCTTTCTTTACTACACTGTTCCCTATCAATTCTCCTGACATGCTGCGTCAAAGGGGATTCCCAGATATTTCACTGAAGATGATGAAGTAATTGGTTCCCCATTACACTGAACATTAAAATTATTTACCCTTTTCAGTTAATTATTCGTGCCAAACAGTATGGCTTCTGTTTTCACGAGGCATAACGATAATTTGTTGTCTACTAACCGTCTGCTGCAGGACTCTTCTAGTTCTAGTGAGAGTACATTAGCAGTGTCGTCGTCTGCAAACGACAGAAGCTTACACTTTACACTGATGGGCATGTCATTCCCATAACATGGGAACAGTAAGGAACCCAGAATGCTACCTTTGGGAACCCCACATACTATCTGTAGAGGTTCTGATTCTGTGTTGTTGATCTTGGCAATTTGTTTCTTGTTGCTCAGGTAGGACTTAAACCAGTCTACAGAAACTATGCCGATAGCATAATATATTATTCCTGGAGTATACCTGCAGAGGGTTTCGGGGGTCAACTTCCCCGCGGCCCGGTCTGAGACCCGGCCTCTTGGTGGATCAGGGCCTGATCCAGAAGGCTGTTACTTCTGGTTGCACGTAAACTGACGTACGAACCACAGCTCGGCTGATCAGGTTCCGACTTCAGGTGCCTGTCCAGCACCTTCTTGAAGACAGCCAGGGGTCTATTAGCAATCCCTCTTATGCATGCTGGGAACCAGTTGAACAGTCTTGGGCCCTTGACACTTATTGTATTGTCTCTTAGTGTACTCGTATCGAAAGTCTTTTGCAAATCTAAGGTCACCATACCTATGAGATTTCCCTGCGACATTTGAGTTCCCAGGGAGCCCATCAGATTAATTACGAAGGTTTCGGTCGAGTAAGAAATCTTGAAACCTGATTGGTAACTATGGAGAACGTTTTTTTTATTAAGATAATTAATTGAGAGTACACTGCCTTTTCAAGAATTTTGGACATCACTCTAAATATACTAACAGGCCTCTTGTTGCTGATGTCAGAACTACTATTTTTTTTTTTTTTAGAAGACAGAAGTAACTCTGACTTCCTTGAACCCCTCCGGAACAGTATTGGTGGTAATGGACCAATTTATTATGAGCCCAATGGGGACTGGTAATTCAGAGGCAACATATTTTAGATACTTAGCTGGGATGTTATTTGGACCTGTGTTTTTAGTTAGGTATAAGCTGCTTAGTTCTTTTCGGGCGAAATCATAAGATACATCTACTAGTTGTCAACTGTTTGGGATGACGTCTTTATTAGTGTAGTATGTTTTAAACTTATTGGAGTCAGTAAGTAAACTGCAAGCTTCAGTTTACTTACTAGACTCACGAACTCTTAATAACACGATTGAAAACAAACCAGGGTACGGGTGGGGATCGAACTCATGGCAAGTGAGTCATAAAACTCTAGGTCAGTGCATAAGTGACTGGGCTAACTGGCTACAATAAGATTAATGCAACTAGGTATATTTATACACCATAGGGAGGTTACCATAGGCCCCAGTGTGACCACAAATGCAAGTTTTTACAGATGAATCTCCCGCAAGTGTAACCGTTACAATGAAAAGAAAGACTTATCGTCAGGGAAGAAGACACTAAATACCGGCAATCACTTATCTGTATATCTAACAACTTCGACCAGAACAACGACATCTATAGCACTGCTGATTCCCTTGCCAAGAAACTTCCTGGTTGTCCTACATAACAGCACACACCCGTCCCATGCAGGTCCGCCTCAGACCCATCTTAGCAAACATTCTCGGCGGTGAGAAATTGTATGGTGATACCGACAAGATGTGGAAAAAGACACTTACGTACAGTTCAGGACTACTTCTAGAAACCCTGTACAAAAAACCATGAATGTGTCTCTGACGACGAGTGCAGGAGTATGCACTATACCATGTGGGGGGTGTGACAAAGTATATGTGGGGGAAACAGCCAGATCTCTGGATGTTAGGATCAGAGAACACAAAAACACTTGCAGTATTGATATCCCGAACTGTACATAAGTGTCGTTTTCCACAATCTTGGCGGTCTCTTGCAGGTCCTTTTTAAATCCAACTTACCCAGTATTCTCCACCAGACTCTCCTTCCTATATATACTCATGTACTCATTACCCAGGTAATGACTTGATAAAGCCCACTGTGTGGGCGAAACGTAGTCAGTTAAGGATAGTATTATACTGCATTTGTGTTTATTTTTCCATTCCTCTGGTTGGTTGGATAATGAGGTTTTAAGGTATTGAGTATACAAGGATCATTAAGACTACACGAATTCTTTGTACCAACAGACACGAATGCTTTAAAACATAAAATAGGGATTAAAGTGAACTTTTAGCAATCTTACACTGAAAGGCATACACGTCCTGTGCCTCCCATAACAAGGTTGGTTGGTTAATGGTATTTAAAATCTATCGCTACGCAACCTTCCCTTCACCAGACATGAATACTTTAATCCCTGGAAAAAAGGGATTTAACTAAACTCTTTGAGAGATATATACCTCTCTGTGTATATACCTCATGCCCATTACAAAATTCTGCTTTATGGATACTCCACGCAAAATATAAACAATATTTGTATCTAAACTAAATGGAAATAGAAATTTATAAAGTTTCTCTTATATACTTCCTGATCATTCGTTGTGAGCCCCCTTGCGTTCCTTCAGCTTTATTACCTGGTCCTTGACTATTGTTTTTCTCCAGACGTAACTATATAGTAACTTTGGTTTAGATTTAGCTTTAGATGTTATATTTCTGGCTCTTCGGCCCAACTCCGTGTTTTCCTGAGTTCTTTGCTATCTATATTTTTTCTATGTTTCTGTACACATGACATAATCCTCGCTGCACCTCTGTGTAAACCATGGGTTCACTCTCGTCTTCCCATTGTTTGTATTGCCATGGCTATGAACTTCTCCTCTGCCTCCCTGCACTTTTTATGGTTATATGCTAAATCTTTAAATTTACTGTCATTCCCTATAGTTCTCTTAGCCACTACACCTCAGACAGGATTTACCTCATGCCTGTGTAGTTAATTCTTCTGAAGTTTGGCTTCTTCCCTCCATCCCAGGCTGTTTCACTCTTCACTCTGCAAGATATTCGAAACTCAGGATCATGTTATCACTTGCAAAGAAAGACCTTTCGAATGTTTTATCCCCAATGTAGGAATCGCTCCAGGTGAATACAAGCTACAGTGTGGAAAACTGGTTAGATAAGTACACTTTCCTGCATTAAACAAACATAAGACAAGTGTTACTTATCTTTTAAGAGTAAATGTCTAGCAGGCTCTCCCTGGAAATCCCTTCTGGGTACTGTCCCAGTGTCCACAGTGGCTGTTGATTAACAAGTATGTTATACAATTTGCCCCAAAAGAGCGCATATTTCAGCATTTCAGTCATCTGAAATGCTTAGTGGTATTGACGTGGGTTGGGTGAATCATCCACGTGTCATGGGATCTATTGGTAATTCCAGTCAAATCTCACCTCTACCTATCAGCTGCAGCTAACATAATTAGATGTGGGTATGGTTGGTCTTACCTGGATATTGTAACTGATCAATTTTCCCTAGTTTGTTGTAGGGGAGGAGTGATCCCGGTATTGTTGTCTTGAGTAGGCTGCTGCAGATGCGTAGTTATGTCCTCAGTCGTTGATAGGGAGTCACTTCGGTAATTCTTTACGAGATCTTGTCGCTTTGTTCATAAAACCTGAATTCATACCACGACACAAACTTTTACACATAATCGGGATTATTCCGCTGATTATACACTCGTGTTTCTTTTTAACACTACTTTTCCTAGTGGAGATTGACAGTATTTCATAGTTTACCGCACAAAGTCATTATTTTCTTTGTTCTCAGTGGCAGATTTGTGACGTGATCATGCTCTGATATCTGAATTCAACCTAACTTGTTGCCCTGCCCAACGCCAATCAGTTCACCGTCCGCACTAAAGAACGGCTGAGTTCAGCTTTCTATCTATTCTTTACTACACATTGCAACAGTATTCAATACAAGAGGGAAGGTTTCTTGTTATTTAGCTATAGACTAGAATTCCTAATAGTCCCAACTTGTAGATAAAGTGGGGCGCAGCTTTTCCCTCAATTTTCCTGCTAAGGGGAAAAGAGTAATTACTCTTGTTTAACCTCGTTGTGTAGTTGATCAGGAACTCTAGCAAGGAGAGGAAGGCGTGCCTCGTGACGCTATGGTACATATATGTGTTCCTCATAAAACTGTTTGTGAGGATGGAAGAGTCCACTAGCCTCTTATGGGAGGGCTATGTCCCTCAGAGGGTTGAGGGGGCTGAGGGCTGAGAGATACCCTCCCCTTTAACTGGAGAATTTTCTCCACATACAGACTAGCTGGTTCTTCGTTCTCTCTCTCTCTCTCTCTCTCTCTTTAGATGTGTTCATTACATGTTGATGTACGAGGTTTTCCAATACCACCTCCAAAATTTTAGCCATCAATGTTTCTGGTCCCTCATATGGCTATAAGTTTTCAAAATCTGTCTCCTTGTGGTTGAAGTCCCCCATGACCAGTAGCTTTGCCCTGCTCATGTGGGCCTTTGTGGGTACCTCAGCTAGTGCATTGACCAATTCTCTGTTCTTCTTATCATTCTCTTGTCCTGGTCACTTGCTACTCAGTGGTGGGTTGTACATCACTGCTTTAACCATCTTGGGACTTCCCCAATCTGAAGTGTTTACTGTGATGAAGTGTCTTATGCTTTCCCTCTGTTCATTCCTTCCATCTCAAAATGCCACTGGTTTCTGATAAGCATTGCAACTCCTGCTTCCTCTTTGTTCCCTCTGTCTTTCCTCAGGATCTGATAGCCAGTTGGTAAGATCGCATCTGATACCATCTCAATAACTTGTCTCCAAGCATGATAAGAAGTCTGGGGATGCCTCCACGATTCGCTCATGCCACTACTCATTCTTATTTATTCCATCTCCATGGGTGTACTATACTTTCAGTGTCCCGTATCTCGGTTGGTCGCGCACTCAGTTCACGCACTGAGGTCCGTGGTTCGATCTCCGATACAGGTGGAAAAATTGGGGCGTGTTTCTTTAAAACATTTGTGTCCCTGTTTACCAAGCAGTTAGTAGGTACCTATGTGTTAGTCGACTAGTGTGGGTCTCATCCTGGGGACAAAATTAACCTAATTACCCGAAAAGCTGTGCATTAATGGGCTTTCTATATAGTATGTCACTGTTGTCAGCTAGGTCTGTAGAAGATGAATCATGTACTTGTAGACAAATACTATTATTATTTTTATTAGTTCTCTTATTATTATTTATTAAACACATCGGCCGTTTCTCACAAAGTCAGGGTGGCCAGAAAAAGAAGAAACACTTTTATTATCACCATTCACTACATCACTGTCTTGTCAGAGGTGTGCCTGCACTACATCATAAAACTGCAACATATCAGTACCGCTTCTTCAGAATGCAGGCACTCTATTTCCCACCTCCAGGACTTAAGTCTGGCTAACTGGTTTTCCTGAATCCCATCATAATGTTACTTTACCCACACTCCAACAGCACGTCAAGTGATAAAACCCACTCATCTCCACTTGCTCCTATCTAACATGCTCACACACGCTTGCTGGAAGCCCAAGCCCCTCGCACACAAAACTTCATTTACCCCCTCCCTCCAACCATTCCTAGGACGACCAATACCCTGACTTCCTCCCACTACAGATTTATATGCCCTTCAAGTCATTCTGTTTGGTTCCATCCTCTCTAAATGTCCAAACCTTCCAAACAACCCTAGCTCTGCCCTTTGGATAATATTTTTGGAAACTTCACACCTCTTTCTAATCTTCAAGCTATGGATTCTCTGCATTATATTCACACCATACATAGCCCTCAGACAAGACATCTCTACCTCCCATGTTGCAACATTCACCTCCCATGCTTCACAACCATATAAGAGTACTGGTACCATTATACTCTAATACTTTCATAAATCTATCCATACCTCTTCAACCTCATTGTCTATACTCTCACTAGCTTATCTTTCTTTCAATAGTTGTTGATATCTTACTCTTACTCCCTCCTCCTTTAGTTTATAAACCTTCACCTCTCTCTTATTTTCTGATACAATTCTCCTTATTTTCCATCTACCTTTTACTCTCACTGTAGCTACGATTAAAAAATGATCTGATATATCTGTGGCCCCTCAAGTCTACCCATCCATCTTTTATTTACCAATGTATAGTCTAACAAACGACTGCCATTACGCCCTATATCATATCTAGTATACTTACATAGCCTTTTTTTCCTTAAAATATGTATTACCTCTTACCAAACCTTATTCGATACAAAGGTCAATCAAAGCACCCCATTATCATTTACACTTGGCACCCCAAACTTACCTACTGCACCCTCTACAACCGTTTCACCCATTTCAGCATTCATGTCCCCCACCACATTTATTCTCTCACTTGGTTCAAAACTTACCATCTCCCAAAATCTCTCTCTCTCTCCTCTACACTCTTTTCTTCTCCAGGTGCATAAACATTTATTATAATCCACTTTTCGCATCTAACCCTTTTTTTAATCCTTATAATCTATAACTGATCCTTCAACATTATTGCTACCCCTTCCTTAGTTCTAACTCTCTCAGATACTCCTTACCTAATCCCATATATTTCTTCCCACTAGAACCCTGCTACCCGCTACCCGCTTCAGCTTTGTTTTGCTTAGGGCCAGGACATCAAACCTCTTTCATCCATAACATTGTCAATCATCTCTTTCTTATTATCTGTAATACATCCACCCACATTCAAACATCCCAGCTTTATCAAGTTTTTCCTCTTTTTATTTTTTAGCAATTTATACAGGAGAACGGGTTACCAGCACATTGCTCTTGGTCTTTTGGTCGCCTCCTACGACACGCATGACTTGAGGAGGAGAGGTTCTTTTCCACTTCCCCAGGGAGATGAAAGCAAATAGATAAGAACAATAACTATTTATAAAATAGGAGAAAATTCAGATCGGTGTGTATACATATACGTGTACATGTATATGTAGTGTGACCTAGTAGCAAGACGTACCTGTTTTCTTGCATGTCCATGAAACAGAAAGAAAAGAAAATCAAGCAATTCTACCATTATGTAAAACAATTACAGGTCTTCGTTTCACACGCATTTGACAGAACGGTAGTACCTCCCTGGGTGGTTCCTGTCTACCAGCCTACTACCACAGGACGGTAGTGCCTCCCTGGGTGGTTGCTGTCTACCAGCCTACTACCTCAGGCCGGTAGTGCCTCCTTGGGTGTTTGCTGTCTACCAGCCTACTACCACAAGACGGTAGTGCCTCCCTCGGTGGTTGCTGTCTACCAGCCTACTACCACAGGACGGTAGTTCCTCCGTGGGTGGTTGCTGTCTACCAGCCTACTACCACAGGACAGTAGTGCCTCCCTGGGTGGTTGCTGTCTACCAGCCTACTACCTCAGGACGGTAGTACCTCCCTGGGTGGTTGCTGTCTACCAGCCTACTACCACAAGACGGTAGTGCCTCCCTCGGTGGTTGCTGTCTACCAGCCTACTACCACAGGACGGTAGTTCCTCCGTGGGTGGTTGCTGTCTACCAGCCTACTACCACAGGACGGTAGTTCCTCCCTGGGTGGTTGCTGTCTACCAGCCTACTACCACAGGACGGTAGTTCCTCCCTGGGTGGTTGCTGTCTACCAGCCTACTACCACAGGACGGTAGTGCCTCCCTGGGTGGTTGCTGTCTACCAATGTACTACATAATCATCAAGGATTCCGTAGGGACAGTCCCTGCTTCACCAATGTAAAGACTTTCTTCAATAAAAGCATTTGAGGCAGTTGATCATTTAGGGTTGGGAGGGTGGTCTTAGGGTTGCATGCCATCTGTCTCCTTCCTGCCTCTAGCGTCTTTTTGTCCTCTCTTTCAGTTGTTCCCATTCCTTACTTGTTGCTTCGTTGTCGAGGTTCACCTAGTGGTGTTTTTCTGAGTGCACCTGTGCACCTCAGGTGATGTGTTCGGTTTGATGCTCAGTCGAAAATCCTTTTCCTTGAGTGGAGTTTGCAGTCTTTGGCTCCCCTAGCCTGTACTCTGTCTGCGGTCTTCTTTGACCTTCCCCCAATCTTCATGACTTTGCACATGGTAGTGTTAAACTCCAGGAGCCAGTTGTTGGACCAGACATGCAGCCTGTCAAGATCCCTTTGAAGTTCTACCTCATCCTCATCCACCTGAATTTCCGCATTAGCTTCAAGTCGTCTGTAAACAAGGACACCTCTTAATCTATCCCTTCCGTCATGTCATTTATATATTCCACAAACAGCACCGGTCCTAGGACTGACCCTTGTGGAACCCCGCTCGTCACTGGCGCCCACTCGAACACTCGTCACGTACCATCACTTGTTGTTTCTTTCCTGTAAGGTATTCTCTGATACATTGCAGTGCCTTTCCTGTTATTTCTGCCTGATTCTCTAGCGTTTGAGCTAATCTCTTGTGTGGAACTGTGTCGAAAGCCTTCTTTCAATCCATCTCTCTCTCTCCTGCCTTACTTCTGTCACCCTGTCATAAAACTCCAGTAAGTTTGTGACACACGATTTCCACTCCCTGAAACCGTGCTGGTTATCGTGTGTAAGCTCATTCCTTTCTAGGTGCTCCCCCAGTATTTCTTGATAAGCTTCTCGATGACTTTGCATAGTATACATGTCAGTGACACTTGTCTTTAGTTTAATGTTTCCTGCCTGTCTCTTTTTCTTAAAGATTGGGACTACATTTACTGTCTTCCACACCTCACTGGTTGCCCGGATAGATGTCCAGTCCCACCACGTTTGAGGTATCTACTTCACTTAGAAGCCTTTCCCACCTTGGTTGTGTATAGCGTGCCCAGCACGTATTCCGGTATTTTGTAGCCTACTCTTTCTCCATTGAAAATACTTTCTTAAATCTCGTGTTTAGTTCTTCACAATCTTTTTTTGTCGTTTCGTGTGTTGTCCCCTCATTCCTTCCACAGCCTGATTACTTGGTTCTTGACTGTTGTTTCCTCTTGATGTGGCTGTACAACAGTTTTGGGTCAGATTTGCCTTACGATATGTCATTCTCATATTGCCGCAAGACCTCCCTCCTCATCCACGCATATTCATTTCTTCCTTTTCGATTAAACTTCTTATTTTTCTGGGTCCATTGTCCAATTTAGTTTTTACGTTCTCCAGTGCAGTTATTTTTGGCCTATCTACACCTTTGGATGAACTAAGGGCTCTTTCTGGTCTTCCCATTGTTTCTGTTGCCTTTAGGTACGAACCTCTCCTCCGCCTTTTTGCATTTTGGGGTCACGTATTTCATCATTTCATTCACTGTTTTTTTCCCACCAGTTCTCTTTCCCACTGTACCTCATGCAGGAAATTCTTTATACCTTTGTACTCCCCTCTTTTATAGTATGGCCTCTTCTATCCTACTCATGCTGCTTCCCTCTCTACTTTTAGCTCTACCATGTATTCAAAGCTCAGAACCACGTGATCGCTAACTCCGAGGGGCCTTTCATATGAGATGTCCCCAATGTTTGGACTATTCAAGGTGAATATGAGGTCCAGTCTTACTGGTTAATCCTTCCTCTTTCTCTGGAAGTGTCCCTAACATAATGGTGGATGAGGTTTTCCAGTACAACCTGCATCAACTACGTCCTTCATGTTTTTGGTCCCCCATCTGGCTCCAAATTTTTCAAGTCAGTCTCCTTGTGATTGAAATCACCCACAACTAGTAACTTTGCCCTGCCCATATTGGCCCTTCTGGCAACCTCAGCTAATACTCACCTTTTTATACTCGCCTATTCGTGGTTGCAGGGTTCGAGTAATAGCTCCTGGCTCAGCTTCTTTGCTGGTCGCTACTAAGTCCACTTGCTCCCTGCTCTATGAAGGTTATTGTACCTCCTCTTAAAGCTATGTATGGATCGTGCCTGCACTACATCGCTCTCCAGTTTGTTCCACTTCCTGACAACTCAATGACTGAAGAAACAATTTCGAACATCCTTGTGATTAATCTGAGTCTTCAACTTTCAATTGTGACTTATTGTTGCTCTGTCCCATCTCTGAAACATCCTGTCCCTTTCTTCATTGTCAATTCTTCTCAGTATTTTATAAGTTATTATCATGCTCCCCCATCCTTTCCCTCCTCCAGGGTCACCATGTTGATGATTTTCCTTAACCTCTTCTGATAGGACATACTCCTTACCTCCGGGACTAGTCTTGTTGCAAACCTTTGCACTCTCTACAATTTCTTAATGTGCTTTTCCAGGTGTGGGTTCCATACTGGTACTGCATACTCCAGTACGGGTCTGACGTACACGGGGTACAGTGTATGGAATGACTTCTTACTAAGATGTCGAAATGCTATTCTTTGGTTTGCCAGGCGCCCATCTGCTGCAGCAGTTATTTGGCTGATGTGCGCCTCAGGGGATGTATTCGGTATGATACTCACTTCAAGATCCTTCTCCGCGAGTGCAGTTTACAGCCTTTGACTCCCGAGCTTGTACTCTGTGTGCGGTCTTCTTTGCTCTATTATTTAAATAGTATTGTACGGTATAGTACTAAAAACACAGTTTAAATGAATTGTGCAAAAATATTGAAAACTTATAAGTTATTTAAGCTACGTACCAAGTGATGTGTAGCAATACTTTCGACATATCATCGGTGTCGGGTATGGCAGACTACACTTTCCCGCCTTCGTTTCGGACACACACGTCTCACTCATGTTTATCTCATGAAGAAGCGCCCAGCGCCATCTGAGAGTTGTAAAGTTCTAATGTAATTTCTCCATCTACAAATAGATTGTCCTATCTATCAACGGACACGCATAATTTATCTCTGGAGTCATCACCGCTCTAATACACTTACTCTACCTGGCCTCCTTGCTGACAGCCCCACCTTCCACGCAGACTCCCTCTTTGACTTTTTGTCTGTGTCTGCTTTGTTACACCAATTCTGACTGTATTTTCCCTTTTGTGTTCCCTACTTCCCTTACTGACTCTGTCTCTTGCATACTTCTAATCCTGACTGGTCTCTAATCTTCTTTGTTATAAAATAACTCACAAACTTTTAATGGGTTATTGTTGACAGAGCGCTATTAACACTTAATAAGGTAAAGGATGATGAGTCCAGAATAAGTACTGACGAACTGATATAAATCGAGAAACAGGCAAGTTGCTAGGAGGGTATCAATAGAGTGACCGTCTATTAATCTCTTATGCCAAATCTAAGGGAAAAACAACATCCAGTATTGAGCCCCTGATTAGGCGAGATGGGACATACACAGATGACAGCCAAGAAATGAGTGAGATACTAAAGTCCCAATACGACTCAGTGTTTAGCGAGCCGCTGCTCAGACTAAGAGTCGACAATCCAAGTGAATTCTTTATGCACGAGACCCAAAATTTGGTCATCTCAAAAATCTCGGATATTATCCTCACACCACAAGACAATAAATGACATGTCTATGCACTCTGCCTCAGGCCCAGACTCATGGAACTCCGTGTTCATCAAGAATTGCAAGAAGCTCCTATTGCGTGTCTTCAGCATTCTATGGAGAGGGAGCATGGACACAGGGGTCATCCCACACTCACTAAAAACAGCAGACATAGGCCCACTCCACAAAGGTGGCAGCAAAGCAATTGCAAAGAACTACAGACCGCTAGCACTAACATCCAATACAAAAATCTTTGAAAGGATTCTAAAATGCAAGATCGCCACCCACCTAGATACCCATCAATTACACAACCCAGGGCAACACGGGTTTAGAGCAGGTCACTCCTGCCTGTTCCAGCTACTGGACCACTATGACAAGGTCCTGGATGCTGTAAAGGATAAACATAATACAGATGTAGTATACACAGACTTTGCAAAAGCTTTCAACAAGTGTGACCATGGTGTAATAGCGAACAAAATTCGTGATAAAAGAATAACTAGTAAAGTTGGTAGATGGATCTATAACTTCCTGACAAATAGAACACAAAGAGTAATAGTAAATAGAGTAAAGTCTGAGGCAGCTACGGTGAAAAGCTCTGTTCCACAAGGCACAGTACTCGCTCCCATTCTATTCCTCATCCTCATATCTGACATAGAGATGTAAGCCATAGCTTCGTGTCTTCCTTTGCGGATGACACCCGGATTGCCATAACAGTGACCTCCATCGAAGACTCCAAGTGGACATCAACCATATCTTCAAATGGGCCACTCAAAACAATATGAAGTTCAATGTAGAAAAAATTCAAGTACTCATATATGGAAAACTTGAGGAAATTAAAACTGTATCAGGGAATACGACAAATTCTAACCATACATTAGAGCGAAAATTAATGTGAATGACCTGAGAGTGATAATGTCAGAGGCTCTCGCCTTTAAAGACCACAACAATGTATCTACCGCGTCTGCTAGGAAAATGATAGGATGGAAAAGAGAACCTTCAGAACTAGGGACGCCAAACCTATGATAATTCTCTTGAAATCGCTTGTTCTCTCTAGGCTGGAATACTGCTGTTCACTAACTGCCCCCTTCAAGGCAGGCGAAATTGCTGACCTGGGGAGTATACAAAGAACTTTCACTGCACACATAAGTACGATAAGGCACCTAAATTACTGGGAACGGTTGAATGCCCTTGATTTGTGTTCCTGGAGTCCAGGCGAGAGAGATACATGATAATATACACTTGGAAAAACCTAGAGGGATTATTACCACACTTGTAGACGAAAATCACTCCCTATAAAAGCAAAAGACTCGGAAGGAGATGCAACATTCCCCCAATGAAAAGCAGGGGTGCCACGAGTACACTGAGAGTCAACATAATAGGCGTCCGGGGCCCAAGACTGTGCAACTGCCTCCCAGAATACATACGGGGGATTACCAATAGACCCCTGGTTGTCTTCAAGAACGCACTGGACAGACACCTAAAGTCAGTACCTGACCAATCGGGCTGTGGTTCGTATGTCAGTTTGCGTACGACCAGCAGTAACAGCCTGGCTGATCAGACCCTGATTCACCACGAGGCCTGGTCTCAGACCGAGCCGCGGGGGCGTTGACCCCCGAAACCCACTCCAGGTAAACTCCAGAAGTCTTTGAAAACAGATATCACATTTTTACCATTTATATACACAATAAACCGTACTGGAGATATTACTAACAATTGTAGAACACTATTCATCACACTCGTCATGTCCTCCCTGACAGTAACTCATTGCTTTCTTCCTGTTAAATATTCCTGGATCCACTTTCGTGTTTTCTATGGAATTCCTGCCAGCTCTCCTCTACCTTTAGTGGTAGTTTCTTGTGTGTGTGTGTGGGGGGGGGGGGGTATTGTATCATGCACCTTCTTGCAATCTAAAAATATACAGTCCACATATTCCTCTCTCTCCTGCCTAGCTTTCGTTACCTTATATCAAATAACTAGCGGATTTGTTGGACAAGATTTTCCATCTCGAAAACCGTCCTGGTTTTTGTTTATGTATCAACTTCTTTCCAGGTGATCCACTATTCTTTTCCTGATAATCGTTTCTATAGCCTTACATACTGTGTAGGTAATTAACACAAATCTGTAGTTCATTGTCCCTTGTCTGTCTCCTTTTTTGAATATTGAGTCTACATTCCTTGTTTTCCAGACCTCTAACTTTTGCCATGTTTCTATTGATTTGTTGAAAATTGCTGCTACTGTTTAGTTGTGCTACTGTTTAGTTGTGCTACTGTTTAGTTGTGCTACTGTTTAGTTGTGCTACTGTTTAATTGTGCTACTGTTTAATTGTGCTACTGTTTAGTTGTGCGGCTAGTTTATTGTGCATGCAATGCTCATCCCGTGAGCGACACAGCAAAAACCACGATTATTGAGGTCGCAATGAGTCTCTATAAAAACCCATTGGTCATTTTACTTCACTAGAATGAAATATTAATTATCATATTTTACAAATATTTTATATAGTTAATGTACATAATACAATATGGAACACAGTCTATGAAAACAGTTCACTCAGCTAGTTAATGCAGAATGCAGAAACAATCTCAAGATTTTAGATATCATTAACATGAGGTGTTTTGCCATATCCTTCATGATTTGCAAGGAGATGGATCTGAAAAATTGGATGTTAGGAAACTTTAAGTTATAATGCTCCAGTTCATGACTCTGTCTGTGTATATACTTTACATTTAAAGGCAATGACACCTCCATGGAAATCAAACTGCCAGAGATACTTTAATTAATCTAGCGGTCTAGTGACGTCACTTTTTCCATAGATAAGTTTAAACATGACACATTTTATTATGAATAATAGATCTGCTAGTTCCTATTAGTACTGTTCTATTTTCTACAAGCTCGATTGTGTCCTTTCTGACACTGTTTCGTAAATTCTTATTTGAAAAGACAAAATTAATCTCAACATTCTCTTTATTTAATGCTTATTTAACTAATTCATCAACTTTGTCATGCTCCTGGAGGCCTCTGTGACAGGAAATTCACAAAAACGTAACCGTATTTTTTGTATCTCTGAGCCTAGCATCATTCTCAGCATGCTACATTCAGGCCATAGGCTATTTAGAGCAGGTAATTGAAAGAGTCAGTTGCAATTATTCTACGTGCTGTCGTAGTTGATGCAAGATTGAGAGGTACAAGTATGACAAACAGTTCAGGTTTGTAAGGTAGAAACCCAGTTCTTATTTCTGATATACCTCTACAATCTGGCCGGTTTACGATACCAGTACTTCCTGCCCTCCCACAGTCAGGGTTAGGGGAGCCACCAGTGTAGGTTGTCTGTGTCATATTCTTACCTAAGGTCATGTATGTGCTCCGGAGCACTGAGTTTAGAAAGTAATCTAAGCTGAGGATTGTGCATGACTGGTTTCTTAGGAGGGGTAGATGGGCATAGTGATATAACAACTGTTATGTGCTAGGGTGACGAAAATTGCCGTTTTCGGTAAGATACAATACTTCTAGTCAAAATATTTTTATACTTGTGGTTATTTGAATACATCTTGATTTACTTGTGTCATGAATTATATGCTCTAGTAATTCTATAGAAACAAAAACGCAGTAACTTTAATCACGGCACTGATTTCACGTATTCTGTCAACACCAACACCTAATTATTTTCATATATTTCCAAGGACTTTATTTTGTGCTTATTCAAGTCTTTCCATGGTTCTACTATATAATAGGACTAAAGAAAGTGCCCGGCAATCTTTCATTGATCTTATTCATGCTAAGTTATCATGTTTGCCATTCTAAAATATGCACCAAATTTGGGTTTATATCCTACAGCAGTTCTGAGAACTTTAAGTTTATCCTCACATTGCTGGTTAATTTTACTCACTGCTGTTAGTGTATATGAAACAGTAATATTTACAGGCGGACACATAATTAATAGACTAGGTGTCCCGTAGCTCGATCGTTAGTGCACTCAGCTCACACACTGAGGTCTGGAGTTCGAATCTCTGTTACGGCTGGAAAACAATAGGGACGTGTTTCCATAAGACATCTGCTGTCGCTGTTCACCCATCAGTATAAAATGGGTACCTGGGTGTTAGTCGACTGGTATGGGTCGCATCCTGGGACAAAATTGATCTAATTTGCCAGCATAACAAGGGGCTTTCTATATAGTAGTATGTTATTGATGTCAGCTAGGCCTGTATACCTTGTACATGTACTTGTACAACTTGTAGAAATAAAGATATTATTATTATTATTATTATTATTATTATTATTATTATTATTATTATTATTATTATTATTATTATTATATTATATTATATTATATTCCATTATCCTTTTATTCTGATGGTTCATTCTTGCTGTTACCAATATGTCTGTTAAGAACTTTGGCCTTTTCTCAAGATATAATAAGACCAAGATTACCACATGCTGTCTGTATACGATTTAGAATGGTTTGCACTTCACGATAATTTTCAGTAAGTACAAAAACATTATAAGTAATTGTAATAATGCTGGTTCATGCAAAATAACTTCTCTGTTTGCATTTTTAATGTGGATAACAATCGTGTATTTGTGTTTTTTGTCCCCATGTGCAGTTAAAAAAAAGTAGCTACACTATTTAGTACACTCTGGACGTGTGAGTCTATCATTAATGGGTGATATACATCCTCTAATTATGTATAGTAATCTATTAAATACCATTATTTCAAATGTTTTACAAAGACATCTAGTCAACGAGATGGGACGAAACACATTTTGTTGATTAAGTTTGTAAACTGATAATGTTGAAGCACGAGGAAGATAGTTGACCCTTAGTTCAACTCACAATGTATAAAAAACCATACCACGGGTGGGGTTAGAACCCGCGATTTCGTGACTCACAATGTATAGTTCTGACAGTGGATTAAGAGGTACACACATACGCCTGAGTAATCTCATGACGTCATAGGTGATACGTCATGGTGAGGACATCATCCAGGTCACTCAAAAATTCGACAAGATTCAGTCTTTAATTGACTTTCTAAGTTCTCCTTATCTCTCTAATATGTAGTGTTAACGTTATATCTAGAATTATGTGCCCAATTTGTGATTAACACATTTTCTTTGTATATAGTATTTGGGTTAGCAACTTGTCTACTCCTTTTTTCAATCAGCAGTAAATTCAGAATAATGCGTTAAAAATGGCAGATTAAAGCCTATGCACCTCTCAAGACCTCCTCCGTATATGTGAGTTTGCTGTTATAACGACAATTTGGATATCATCATATGTTTCTAAAAGTGAAATTAACCTTCTTCCATTGGTATTTGTGGTGAGGTCACAAAGCTTTTTGTATCTAGCATTTAAATCGCCAATTAACACGGAGGATAAAGTATTAATGATAAGTTTTTTCCAGGTTTATAGAACAAAAGTTAGGGATAAGATAGGTCCCCTTAAAAATAACTTTGGGCATCTTACTGACAAGGAGAATGATATATGCTCTATTTTTAATAATTATTTTCTCTCGGTTTTCACACAGGAAGACATTAATAATATCCCAGTAATTAATTTTTACAGAGGCCCAGAAGAAGATAAATTATGTAATATCACAGTCACTAGCGAAATGATTATGAAACAGCTGGACCGACTGAAACAAAATAAATCGCCGGGTCCTGATGAGCTTTTTGCAAGGGTTCTTAAGGAATGCAAAATGGAACTCTGTGAACCAATATCTAACATTTTTAATTTATCTCTTCAAACAGGTGTAGTGTCTGATATGTGGAAGATGGCTAATGTAATTCCTATTTTTAAAGCAGGGGACAAGTCACTACCGTCAAACTACCGCCCAATAAGCCTGACCTCAATTGTAGGCAAATTACTTGAGTCAATTATAGCTGATATTATTAGAAGCCATCTAGATAACCATAATTTGATTAATGATACCCAGCATGGATTCACGAGGGGCCGTTCCTGTCTATCTAATTTATTAACCTTCTTCAGTAAAGCTTTTGAGGCTGTTGATCACGATAAAGAATTCGATATTGTTTATTTAGACTTTAGTAAGGCTTTTGATAGAGTACCGCACCAGAGACTGTTAAAGAAAGTGGCAGCTCATGGCATTGGGGGAAAAGTGCTGTCATGGATCGAGTCATGGCTCACCAATAGGAAGCAGAGAGTGTGCATAAATGGGGTTAAATCCGAATGGGGACTTGTAACAAGTGGTGTTCCACAGGGATCAGTCTTAGGCCCATTGTTATTTATAATATATATCAATGACCTTGATGAGGGAATTACTAGTGATATGAGCAAATTCGCCGACGACACGAAGATAGGTAGAATAATTGATTCAAACATAGATGTCATAGAACTTCAGGAAGATTTAGACAAACTTAATTCGTGGTCAGAAAAGTGGCAGATGCAGTTCAATGTAGATAAATGCAAGGTTCTGAAGCTCGGGAGTGTCCATAACCCAAGCACTTATAAGTTAAATAACGTAGAACTTAGCCATACAGATTGCGAGAAGGACTTGGGGGTGATGGTAAGCAGCAACCTTAAACCAAGACAGCAATGCCTAAGCGTACGTAATAAGGCAAATAGATTACTGGGATTTATATCAAGAAGTGTTAGCAACAGAAGTCAAGAGGTTATATTACAGCTTTATACATCATTAGTAAGGCCTCACCTAGATTACGCAGCTCAGTTCTAACCTCCATATTACAGAATGGACATAAATTCGTTAGAAAACATTCAGCGTAGAATGACTAAATTAATACATAGCATTAGAAATCTTCCTTACGAAGAAAGATTGAAGACCCTAAAATTACATTCACTTGTAAGACGTAGAATGAGGGAGACATGATCGAGGTATACAAGTGGAAAATGGGTATAAACAAAGGGGATATAAATAAGGTCTTGAGGATATCTCTCCAAGAGAGAACCCGCAATAATGGATTCAAGTTAGATAAGTTTAGATTTAGAAAGGATATAGGAAAGTATTGGTTTGGAAATAGGGTAGTTGATGAGTGGAACAGTCTGCCTAGTAGGGTTATTGAAGCTAGGACCTTGGGTAGTTTCAAATTTAGGTTGGATAAATTCATGAGTGAGAGGGGTTGGATTTGAGTGGGACTCGCGCATGAGTGGGTAGAATTGTCAAAGCTTATTTCTTGGGTAGCATTGAAAATTGGGTTGAGCAAACATTCTGTTAGTGGGACGGATTGTGAAGGACCTGCCTGGTGTGGGCCAGCGGGCCTGCTGCAGTGTTCCTCCTTTCTTATGTTCTTATGTTTATTTAATAGATGTGTAACGGGAGGGGAGGGGGTCGGTTGGAACGGGAATATGTATTTAGTACTTTCAGTGAAGAGTCTATCCTAATATCATGAAACTGAAATTTATCAAGTTTTACTGAGAGAAGAGGAACGAACATGTGGCAGAGATTCCTTAACATACATCTGTAACTTGTTATTTTACGCGGGGGATTAACAAAAGTTTCTTGCAAAGTTCTCTATCATGTCCTTCTGAAAATGGTCACCATATCGCTTCCTTAGAGAGGCAATGTTTCAAACTGAGAATCTTCGCTATAATTATGTAGTGAACTGTTGTAACTAACAATCTTCCAACATTTTTCTTTCTGTAACTCTTTAATGCAACTTATTATCTAAATTCCCTTATACATATTCACCACTTTAGTTTTTTGTTAACCTTAGATATATCAGGATCTTGCACTATATCCTCTATTAACTTACCATTAATTTTTTTGAGAATCCTCATATTCCTCATACTTATCATTTACCCATCATCTATCTCACCATCATTATCATTACATAAAAACTAAACTCATCCTCTTCACTTCCATCCTCATCTCTTACTTCACCACTGGTGTTATCAATTCTCTTTTCACTATCATCTAAACTACTTTCCTCAAAATTCTGTTTCTTGATTTTTTCACTTAATTCTGTTATTTTCCCACTGAATGTATTAAAAATTTTTTGCTGACATGATTTCTCCCACAAGCTGCTGTAATGACTAGCATCTCCGAGGTGTTTGGGAGTCAGACACACTGTCAGAGCGCTCCCTAGCTGCCAACTGCTTATTATGGGGTGAAATAAAGCACTTGCTTCTTTCATAGTGCTTCACTGCATCACCATCACCCATGTTCAAAGCAACTTCTTCACACTCATCCGTAGGACCCGCAGCCACAGGTGACCCCTGGTAGTCCGCTGTCCAACACTGCCAGAATTGCCAACCCTTCCTAACCCCTCTAACTGGGGTAGGCACTTGCTGCTGCTGCTGCATCCACCGCTGCTGCAGGTACTGCTTCTGATGTCGTTGTTTTGCGAAGCAGTGCAACATGACCTCAGTCTGCCACACACTGACTCTTTGCTCACATCCTGAGAGTTTGTCTTCGCAAATTTTTAGTTTGGTGTGAGCCTGTGCAGAAACCACACAGCTCATGGGATATATATGTATTGAATACTCGTTCATATTGCTGACACTTACAGCATCTATGTAGGGAAGGTTAAAAAATCGTGAAGAGAAGTCGTCTCCACTCTACAGTCCAAGAAAATGCGGTCTACCCATTTCTCTCTCTCTCTCTCTCTTGTCTTACTTCTGATACCTTGTGGAAGAACTCATTAGGATAGTGACGCAGGATTTCTCTTCATTAAAGCCGTGCTGGATGTCATGAAAAACCCTGTTTCCTTCTAGATGCTCCATGACTTTACATACTATACATGTCAGCGACACAGGCCTGTAGTTTAATGCTACCTGTCTCTCTTCCTTCTTAAAAAGTGGGACTTCGATATGCAGTTGCCCTGTTTTCGTATGTTGCGATCCCTGAACAAGATAATTGGGTCAAATGGTTGACGGACCATTTGGGTGCTGCACGGCTGCAGCGCCCGGTGTGACGTCACCATAGTTTATGTCAGGGGGTGGAACCTGGCATAAAGGTAGTATGATCCACGACTGCACTGAGTAACATCTTCACTGAGTAGTGACTGGTATCCCAGTCTGCTTTACTACTCAGTTTCCTGCAGTATGGTTTACGTCACTGAGCTGTGGAGATTGCCTTGCTGTACCCCAGCTGCCATACTGAACTCAGCTTGCTGAATAACAGGCCGAGTAATCGGATTTGCCATAGCTCTCGTAACTAATAATGTAATATTGTAATATATGTTACGGCCCCGTATCTAACAATGGTAGTTAGGTAATTACCTCACCGGCCGGCAGTCAAGGGGTTACGTCATCAGACCTGATGTTTGACTGCCCGGCCGGCTTGACTGACAGTGTCATCGAGACTCTCCCCTATTCAACACTGGAGAGTCCACCAGCTCACTGACATACTACTGGAGTTCGTCAGTCAGACCTGCATGAGAGTTGCAGTGTGGTGCTGGTGACAAGCTCCCTGACATACTACTGGAGTTCGCCAGTCAGACCTGCGTGAGAGTTGCAGACTCATGCAGTGTGGTGCTGGTGATAGCCTACAACAAGGAGAGCGGCGAGGTCACCAGAATCTACGATGTACCTGCGACGATGTACCTGGACTGTTGTACCTGCTACTCTGTACCTGAAATTATGTACCTGAGGTGTCTTGTGTGACACTTATGTTATGGTGTCTTGTGTGACACTTATGTTATGGCGTCTTGTGTGACACTGGTAATGTTACACGAAGTGTCAAGGTATTTAGTGGTGTAGTCAGAGAGAGTTTGTGACGATGGCACGACACAAGTTAAGAGTCGTGTGTTTGATGTGTCATAACGCGGTGAAAAGGCTTAATTAGAGATGAGTTCATGTTACAGGGGGCGTGTCGTGAGACACAGAGATGGTGTCGTGTGACACAGGGAAGGTGTCTTATGTGCACAGAGAGAAAGGTGTCGTGTGACACAGAAGAGAAGGCGTGTCGGGTGACACCGGGGGCGTGTCATGTGACACAGAGAACGGGTGTCATGGGACCCCGTGAGAAGGCGTGCCATAAGACAGAGACAAGGGTGTCTGAGGACACGGTGGAGAAGGAGTATCATGACAAGGTGTGGTAGTGTCCTGCGTGATACTAGAAGATGGTAGCGACTTGACACTACACCGAATACTCGATTTTACTTGTGACTTTTATCTTGTACTGTGGTTTTGTGTAAATAGGTTTTTACACAGATTATTAGATTATGTTTTTATTAAGATTATATGCTTTTATATTAATAATATATATTTAATATAATAAAAATCTGAAATACGATATTTTACTTAGTATCCCAAACAGTCGTTTAATTACAAATGCTTCTTTATTTGTAATATGGGGGCCTGTCCGGGATCATATTGTTTGTCCGGGAAATGACTGTTTGGGATAAAATATATTACGTAGTACCTGAATCTTTGTGTGTCGGTCATTTTGTGGTGGGGGTGTTACGGCCCCGTATCTAACAATGGTAGTTAGGTAATTACCTCACCGGCCGGCAGTCAAGGGGTTACGTCATCAGACCTGATGTTTGACTGCCCGGCCGGCTTGACTGACAGTGTCATCGAGACTCTCCCCTATTCAACACTGGAGAGTCCACCAGCTCACTGACATACTACTGGAGTTCGTCAGTCAGACCTGCATGAGAGTTGCAGTGTGGTGCTGGTGACAAGCTCCCTGACATACTACTGGAGTTCGCCAGTCAGACCTGCGTGAGAGTTGCAGACTCATGCAGTGTGGTGCTGGTGATAGCCTACAACAAGGAGAGCGGCAAGGTCACCAGAATCTACGATGTACCTGGACGATGTACCTGCGACGATGTACCTGGACTGTTGTACCTGCTACCTGTACCTGAAATTATGTACCTGAGGTGTCTTGTGTGACACTTATGTTATGGTGTCTTGTGTGACACTTATGTTATGGCGTCTTGTGTGACACTGGTAATGTTACACGAAGTGTCAAGGTATTTAGTGGTGTAGTCAGAGAGAGTTTTGACGATGGCACGACACAAGTTAAGAGTCGTGTGTTTGATGTGTCATAACGCGGTGAAAAGGCTTAATTAGAGATGAGTTCATGTTACAGGGGGCGTGTCGTGAGACACAGAGATGGTGTCGTGTGACACAGGGAAGGTGTCTTATGTGCACAGAGAGAAGGGTGTCGTGTGACACAGAAGAGAAGGCGTGTCGGGTGACACCGGGGGCGTGTCATGTGACACAGAGAACGGGTGTCATGGGACCCCGTGAGAAGGCGTGCCATAAGACAGAGACAAGGGTGTCTGAGGACACGGTGGAGAAGGAGTATCATGACAAGGTGTGGTAGTGTCCTGCGTGACACTAGAAGATGGTAGCGACTTGACACTACACCGAATACTCGATTTTACTTGTGACTTTTATCTTGTACTGTGGTTTTGTGTAAATAGGTTTTTACACAGATTATTAGATTATGTTTTTATTCAGATTATATGCTTTTATATTAATAATATATATTTAATATAATAAAAATCTGAAATACGATATTTTACTTAGTATCCCAAACAGTCGTTTAATTACAAATGCTTCTTTATTTGTAATATCGTAGATTTGTTGAAGATTGATGTTAGAGGCACACAGTGCGTGTGCTCCCTCTCTCAGGACCCAAGGAGAGAAGTTATCTTGCCCACCGTCTTCGAGGTGTCTAGTTCACCTAGCAGTTTCTTCACCTTCTCGGTTGTGTGTAGTGTGTCCAGCATTTGCTGGTGTATAATACTGCTTCGGTTTGCTATAAATCTGTCTGTCTCCAGTATAAATACCTCTCTAAATCTTGTGCTGAGCACTTCACATACCTTCTGGTTGCTGCCTGTGATCTCCCCTCCTTCCTTCCTCAGCCTGATTACCTGGTCTTTGACTATTGTTTTCCTCCTGATGTGGTTGTATATCAACTATGGGTAAGATTTGGCTTTTGATGCTACGTCATTCTCGTATTGCCGCTAGGCCTCTCTCCGTATCCATGCATTTTCGTTTCTAGATCTTTTGCTCATATTCATGTTTTTCTGAGTACTTTGCCTTCTATTCAGTTTTCATTTTCTAGCACACTTGACATTGACCTCTCCACACTTATGGGTAAACCATGAGCTCATTATGGTCGTCCCTTTGTATCTGTTGCCTCTTGGTACAAACTCTCTGTCTCTCTGTACTGTGTGGCAACGTGTTTCATCATTTCATTTATTTTTTCCCCTCTAGGTCTCCTTCCCAATGCATCTCATGCAGGAATTGCCTCACACTTCTGTATTGCCCTTTTCTGAAGTTAGGTTTCTCCCGTCTTAACTTTAATATAAATTCAAAACTCAGGACCCCGTGATCACTAGCGCCATAGTGCCTTTCATGTGTAATATTCCTTACATCTGATCTGTTTAAGGTGAATATGAGGTCTAGACCTAATTTATCTCCTGGCACTCAAAGGTAGGAAAGAATGATCATCCAGGTGGGCGAGGCACAAGAAACAAATGCACCCACCAAACTGTTCCCACATAAAGATGAGTATCTGAAGTCTGTAAAGGCGAAGTTGAAATCCTCGTGGTGTCTTCTGATTATATTGAACGATGTACATATCACTTATTTTATTTCCTCTTCTTATCATACATTGACACTAACCCAATCCTTTCAATACCGCGTATTCACCTTTTTTCCCATAGTATTTAAGGTCAAAACCTCGATCTTATGATACTAAGCGTATTAACAGCTCACCTCTGGATACACCTACTGTCCGAGATCTTGTCTTTCTAATTGTCCTATTTTCCTTTCCTTTCCAAATCACTCATAAACGACTTTATCACTGCCCGACGACCATCACTGGCCAGATATATTCACTTTTTTTCTGATTAGTGGTCACATCCTTGACCTGTGATTAATAACTGATTTTTGTGATAACTTGTGACATTGACCAGCCACCGCCGCTCCTCACTCAGGATTGCAGTAAAAACATCCACATTCAAATTAAATTATAAAATTTTTGATCTTATCACACTCTTCAGGGTCTGGAAACTTTATTATACTCTAGCAGGTTTGTTCACTGAGACTATCACGTACAATGACCGCTGACCTAGAACCACAACTAAATGCTGGGAGCACTCTTTATGTATACTGCCTCAGGTGTACTCACCTAGTTGTACTCACCTAGTTGTGGTTGCAGGGGTCGAGTCAAAGCTCCTGGCCCCGCCTCTTCACTGATTGCTACTAGGTCCTCTCTCTCCCTGCTCCATGAGCTTTATGAAACCTCGTCTTAAAACTATGTATGGTTCCTGCCTCCACTACGTCACTTTCTAGGCTATTCCACTTCCTGACAACTCTATGGCTGAAGAAATACTTCCTAACATCCCTTTGATTCATAGGAGTCTTCAACTTCCAATTGTGACCCCTTGTTTCTGTGTCCCCTCTCTGGAACATCCTGTCTCTGCCCACCTTATCTATTCCTCGCAGTATTTTATATGTCGTTATCATGTCTCCTCTTTGCGCTTATGTACAAGTGGAAGTTCAAGAATGTGGGGCTACAGCGGTACCGAGAAGTGTTTGAGGTACCACCTGGTGAGGAACAGTGGCACTGGTGGTGAGGAGGCCTAGTCTGGGAGCGAGGTGCCGGGGCCATCCTCAGAGAAACTATTATTATTATTATTAATATTAATATTATAGTTGTGTGTCAGATTTTGTGGTGTGGTAGTTGTAGTAGTGAGGTAGATATAGAAGTTGCTGTACTCAAAATGAATGAATCAGAGAGAGAGAGAGAGAGAGAGAGAGAGAGAGAGAGAGAGAAATATTTCTTGTCACATGCAAAATCCAGATGTAAAGCCACATTCAGTACTTGCTCTTGATCCAACAAGATGGAACTTACAGTGACGACACCAAAGATATGAGTGAAATATTGACCTCATTATGACTTGTGTTCAGCGAGTCATTAATCAGACTAAACCCTGACAATCTCAACTAATGCTTCACGAACCACACTCAAAACTGTGTCAACTTTTGTAAAACTCTGACTTAACCTTAACACCCCTGGACTGTGAGACAGTGACGACATGTCCATGCACTCTGTCCCAGGTTCAGACTCGTGGAACTCCGTGTTTTTCAAGAACTACAAAAAAACATTATTACTTACCTCAGATATTCTATGGTGAGGAAGCCCAGACTCGGGGGTCGTCACAGAGTCACTAACAACAAATATATCCCAGCTCCACAATGATGGCGGCAAACCAACAACAATTATAGACCGATAACAATGACGTCAATATGATAAAAGTCTTTGAAGGGGCTTTAGGAAGTTTACCTACAAGGAATCCCAACAATTGTACAACCCACAGCAGCATGAACGAACGAACAAGTCACATGTAAGACCCACAAGAGGTGAGAGGAAGAGGTGAAGAGAGTACGGGTGGGGATTGAACTCACCGCAAGCAAGTCCTAAAACTCCAGGCCAGTGCGTAAGCCACGGGGCCAGTTGACCACAGTAAGATTAACCCAACTAGGTAGATAGAGATTCATCTGTAAAAACTTGCATTTGTGGTCACAGTGAGACCCATGCTAACTTCCCGATTGTGTGTACATATAGTTGGATGACTCTTACTGCAGCCAGCTGTCCCAGTGGCTAACACACTGGCCTATACTGTTACGACTAACTTGCTGTTGAGTTCAATCCCCTCCCGTACCGTGGTTTGTTTGCAATCGTGTCATTACGATTTCGTGAGTCGAGAAGCATATCTCTGGAGAGGATTGTGTTGAGGTGTAGAGACCGGGGCTAAACCCGGCAGGAGAACATTGTATGCCTTTTCTAAAAGACAGCTTCCTCACATCTGGTGATTCCTCATGGGTTTGATAGTGTCCTTTTTCAGTTCTTCAGTTTAAGAGGTTGGAACTTGGTCACCAGTGTACGTCATGTTGTTCTCCACTAAAGAACAAAAAGGCATAATACCGCTGACTAGTCACAGCAACAGTGACTAGTCACAGTAACAGTGACTAGTTAATGGTCCAAATCGGATCGAAACGTCGTCCTAAGATTCTTTCTCCCGGAAAAATTGTACTGGGATGTAAGGAAGATTTTGCTTACATCCCCGAGCAACGTCTCGGTACGTCTCCGGAGGTAACTTTCATACTTGGTATCAACCGCTAATGATAATCATCCGAGGCTGTGGCGAGTGTTTTTAGTCTCCTGGATGTCTGCTATGAGGATAAACACTAGAGGCACCAGGACCTTGTCTTGCAGTACAACGCTTATTACTTTGCTAATGAAAAATGAGACGCTTGTGCAGCACTTGGGAATCTTCAATGAGGAAACGTTTTGCCCGCCAGTGACTTCTTCAGTCCAATGTACAGAGACTAACATCTTGTCGATTTTCAAAACCATTTTCATCCCTCTTTCCTAATGTTATATTTTGCTTTGTTTACTACTATTTTGTGTTCAACTTATCAGAAAATTAAGTATCCATTTGCCTAATTTACGTTATATTTATCACTCTTGCGCGGACACACTCCATGAAGGCATTTGTCAAATGCCTTTCATAATCCGTTTATACCACATGTGAGCTTCGATTTCTTCCCAGCGCCCTCATAGCAATCATGACCCACTCTAAATCCATGTTGATATGGGTTGTGTAGGCTATGCTGCCCCAAAAAGTTTGTAAATTCGAGTCTCTTCACCCTTTGAAAGAATTTTGTGTGATGGGTGTGTCTATAAGATTCCCTATAAAAAAATAATGCTGGTGGCTGTGTCTACAAGGTTCCTTGTAAAAGTGCAATGAAGTTCATTACGATCGAACAGGGAAGAGTCTTGAACTAAGATTACAATGACATAAATATAACATTGGAACTGGACAAGTGTCCAATGCTCTGTATATTCATGTGATAGATTTTAACCACCTAAATGATTTTTAAAAGGCCGAGAAAGTTGGGTCAAGCAGGTCTAAATGTGAGAAAGTTGTATCAGCCAGGTGTATGGTTGAGAAAGTTGTATCAGGCAGGTCTATGGTTGTGAAAGTTGTATCAGGCAGGTCTATGGTTGAGAAAGTTGTATCATGCAGGTCTATGGTTGAGAAAGTTGTATCAAGCAGGTCTATGGGTGAGAAATATAATCAAGTTTCACAAAAGATAGTACTGATTTCAATATGAATACAAGTTTAGATTTCCCGTAAAGGCTGCTGAAGAGGATCCCAAAAAATTGTCGAAATATACAGAACAATTAATCTCCCGAGTTCGTCTCCCAGTGGGTTATTTAACCATAAGTTTAGTCATATAAATTAGATTAATTCATAATGAATAGAATTTGTGAAGAATTTAAGCTGTGCCTGACATGATAATAAGAACAAAAATGTTTACTTGACATGTGACCCTGAGTATACCTGGATAGGGTTACGGGAGTCAACGCCCCCACGGCCCGGTCTCAGACCAGGCCTCGTGGTGGATCAGGGTCTGATGAAGCTGACCAAATCTTGACTACATTCTCACACTTAGCGTGTTGTATCATATGAAAATAATAATAAAATAATGAAAATAACTACTCCTTGATAATGAGAGAAATCACGATAGCACTTAAATGTTAACTTTTTTTTAATGGAGATAATATAGATAACTTTCACTGCACGTATAAGTACCATAAATCATATGCATTTCTGGGAACGGTTGAAGTCCCTTGATCTGCACTCCCTGGAAGGCAGGCGAGAAAGGTACAATGATAATATACACATGGAAAATCTAGAGGGACAAACCCGAAATCTGCACACGGAAATCACTCGTTACGAAAGCAAAACACTCGGCACGAGATGAAGCATTTCCCCAATGACGAGTACACTGAGACAAATGAAGTGTCAGGAGCCCAAGACTGTTCAACTGCCTCCCAGCATACATAAGAGGGGTTACCAATAGACCCCTGGTTGTCAAGACACCAGGTTGTCTTCAAGAGGGAGCTGGACAGACACCTAAAGTCACCACCTTACCAGTAGGACCGAGGCTCGTACGTCGGTTGATCCTCTACGTGGCCTGGCCATGTATATGTATATATATATATATATATATATATATATATATATATATATATATATATATATATATATATATATGTGTGTGTGTGTGTGTGTGTGTGTGTGTGTGTGTGTGTGTGTGTGTGTGTACTGACGATGAGCAGCTCTCAGCTATTTTGTAAGAGGTTTTTATCCAATCACAAAATACCCAGAACTCACCATTTGGAGGTGGCTGCTCCTTGAGCTCCTTTTTTATATATAAATAAAACAAAAAAGATTTCCTTGTATTGAAATAAAAATAATAAACATAACTCTAGTCACTGTTCTTCAGAAACTCAAATACTGAGCAGAAACGTCAGCTCAGTGGTACAGTACTATGAGGGTCTCAGTATATATTGAAATATGATGGTTGATGTAAGTAACCGTACACACAAGAAAGTGCGGTATATAAGGCGTGGCGCACTGCTACATGTTTTAGCTTCTTTAATATGGAATAAGACCCATCTAATGTGTCAGCCCGTTGTGGGACGTCGGTCTGTGGATGGAACGTCGTCCCGTGGTACTGTGTACGTCCGTGATGTGGCGTCGGCCTCTGGTCTGTGTGGAAGTCGTCCCGTGGTCTGTACGTCCGTGATGTGGCGTCGGCACTGATGACGTCGGTCTGTGATGGAACGTCGTCCCGTGGTACTGTGTAATTCTGTGATGTGGCGTCGGCTTCTGATGCGGCGGCGTCCTGTGGCATGGCACTGGTCCCCAGGTGATCGATTATTTCCTCCAGTATCTCAACCACTTGAAGGATGGATGGTCTTCTTTCTCTCTCTGCGTCCATCATAAAATCTATCAATTTAATAAGACACAATGGGCCTGGAATATTCTTTTTTCGAAAGTAAGAACCTAGAAGTTTAAACATCATATATCCCAGAGAATAAACATCACCTTTTGGGGTGCATGGTCCACCAAAAAACACTTCGGGAGCGTAGTGGGGATATTCTTCGTGTTCTTCGGGGGTATGATACCAGTTAATGTTACCTCCCACCTCGGTACTGAGACCAAAGTCAATAATATTGAGCTCCAGGGTGTCATCTGTTTCGTGGACGAGGATGTTGTCTGACTTGAAATCATTGTGAGTGTATCCCCGTAAATGGATCTCTTGCAGATTCCTTGCTGCCTTAACAAAAATTGACAACATTGTTTCTAAGTCTTTCTCGTTGTTCTTGCAATACTTATACAAAGTAGTGCCCCCTCTGAAGGATATAACTATGGCAGAGAAGTTGTTACATACGCAGTACAACAAGGGGGCCCCACCAGCACCTTTTAGCTCAGTCAATATATTAGCTTCGTCGTCAAATGACTTTTGATCCTCCAAACATTATCCAAGTTTTAGACAAGCGTATTTATCCTTAAACATGACCTTATACGCAGTCCCAGACACTCCGTTTCCCAACCGTCTTCTGTTATCAAGTTCACACAAGTCAAATAGTTCATCGTATGTGACGAAATAGTCTTGGAAGACTTCCTCACAAGACTCGCCAGTCATTTTTGTGTTTTACTAACAAACGAAACTCTATGAGTTTTACTCTGATAGTAATATGAAGTACTCACTATATCACATTCACTATTAATATAGTTAGTTTACAACTCCCACAGGAAAGATACTTTATGAGTTTTACTCTGATATTGAAGTACTCACTATATCACATTCACTATTAATATAGTTAGGTTACAACTCCAACAGGAACGATACGCTATATGAGTTTTCCTCTGAAAGTGTTGTGAAGTACTCACTATATCACAATCACTAGCAATATAGTTTAGAACAACCGAAAAACATACGATTTGGATTATTATTATAATTATTATTATTATTATTATTATTATTATTATTATTATTAAAAAGGGAGTGGTAAACACTAGTGAGATAATATTTTATGGTGTAGATACTGTAGTGTTATTAGAGAGAAATTATTGAGAAGGTTGTGGTAGTGGTGGTAGAGGTGGTTGTAGTCCTGGTGGTGGTGATAGTAGTAATAGTGGTAGTCAGTGATGGATGTGTTGGTCATGACGGTGATGGTGGTTGTGGATGTGTAGTTGTAGTTGTGGTAGTGGTGGTAAGAGGTAGTAGAGTTGATTTAATGATAGTTGTAGTTTTGAAGGTTGATCTAATTGTGGTGGTAGTGTAGGGATGGTAGCAATACTGGCACTGAGAAGAAAGTATAATTTTGGTAGTGGGGGTGGTAGTGACAATAATTGTGGTGATAGTGATGATGGTGAGTGTGATAGTAATGAAAATTATTGCGATAATGATAGTGGTTGTAGTGATGATGGTAGTGTTCTGTTAGTTGCAGTGATGATGGTACAGTGTTAGTAGTTGTTATGATGGAACAGTGTTGTGTTAGTTGTAGTGATGATAGTAGTGTTCTGTTAGTTGTAGTGATGATGGTACAGTGTTAGTAGTTCTTCTTATGATGGTACATTGTTAGTAGTTGTTATGATGAAACAGTGTTGTGATAGTTGTAGTGTTAGTTGTAGTGATGATGGTACAGTGTTAGTTGTAGTGATGATGGTGCAGTGTTAGTTGTAGTGATGATAGTACAGTGTTAGTTGTAGTGATGATGGTACAGTGTTAGTACTTGTTATGATGAATCAGTGTTTGATAGTTGTAGTGTTAGTTGTAGTGATGATGGTACAGTGTTAGTTGTAGTGATGATGGTACAGTGTTAGTTGTAGTGATGATGGTGCAGTGTTAGTTGTAGTGATGATGGTACAGTGTTAGTTGTAGTGATGATGGTACAGTGTTAGTAGTTGTTATGATGGTACAGTGTTGTGATAGTAGTACAGTTGTAGTGTTAGTACTTGTTATGATGAATCAGTGTTTGATAGTTGTAGTGTTAGTTGTAGTGATGATATCACATGTTAGTTTAGTATAGTCAGTTATGTATGATATGGTACAGTGTTAGGATTATGTAATTAGTATTGATGATGGTACATGTTTGTTAGTTGTATGATATGGTATTATTTTGAGTGAGTGGTACACAGTGAGATAGTTGTTATGATGGTGCAGTATGTAGTGATTGAGGAATTAGTCTGTTGAAGTGTGATAATGGTACAGTGTTAGTAGCCTGTAGAGTGGTATAGTTAGTATAGGTGACGGTAGTGTTGAGTTTGTCAGTGATGATTGAGTGTTAGTAGTTAGTGTAATGGCTGGTAGTGGTTAGAATGATAACTGTTGATAGTTGTAGTGAAGTTATCATGTTGGTGGTATGGTACAGTGCTAGTAGTGTAGTGATGATGGTACATTTGGTTAGTAGTGAGTGTAGTGTCAACAATGGGTGTAGTATGCTGGTAGGTGTGATAGTAGAAGGAAAGTTATTCATATGATAGTGTTGTAGTGATGATGGTACAGTGTTGTTAGTTGCAGGATGATGGTACAGTGTTTGGTTAGTTGTTTAGTGATGATGGTACAGTGTTGTGTTAGTTGTGTGATGGTACAGTGTTCTGGTTAGTTGTAGTGATGATGGTACAGTGTTGTGTTAGTTGTAGTGATGGTACAGTGTTGGTTTTGTTGAGTGTGTGGACAGTGTGTGTTAATTGTAGTGATGATGTAGTGTTGATGTAGTTACGTGATGATGGTACAGGTGTTAGTTGTTGTAGTGATGATGGTACATGTTGTTAGTTGTTAGTGATGATGGTACAGTGTGTTAGTTTGTAGTGATGATGGTAAGATGTTGTGGTTAGTTGTAGTGATGATGGTACAGTGTTGGTTAGTTGTAGTGATGATGGTACAGTGTTGTAATTGTAGTGATGATGTTAGTGCTTGTGTTAGTTGTCAGTGATGATGGTACATGTGGTTAGTTGTGTAGTGATGATGGTACAGTGTTGTTAGTTTGTAGTGATGATGGTACAGTGTTGTGTTAGTAGCTGTAGTGATGATGAGTACAGTGTTGTGTTAGTAGTTGTAGTGATGATGGACAGTGTTAGTTGTAGTGATGATGGTACAGTGTTATTTAGTTGATGTAGTATGATTGTACAGTGTTGTGTTAGGTTGTAGTGATGATGGTACGTGTTGTTTTGTAGTTGTAGTGATGGTACAGTGTTAGTTGTGTAGTGATGGTAGGTGTAGTAGTTGTAGTGATGATGGTACTGTGTGTTAGAGTTGTAGTGATGATGGAACAGTGTTGTGTTAGTGTTTAGTGATAATGGTACAGGTTGTGTTAGTAGTTGTAGTGATGATGGTACATTGTGTTAGTTGTAGTGATGATGGTACAAGTGTTAGTGTTGTAGTGATGTGTACAGTGTTAGTGTTATGTGATATGCAGTGTGTAGAGTTGTAGTGATGATGGACCGTGTTTGTTAGTAGTTGTATGATGGTACAGTGTTAGTTGTGTGATGATGTACAGTGTTAGTTGTAGTGATGATGGTAGTGTTAGTAGTTGTAGTGATGATGGTACAGTGTTAGTAGTGGGAGATGGTGCGTGTTAGTAGTCATGGGTAGCGGATGATGGTCAGTGTTAGTAGTTGTAGTGATGATGGTACAGTGTTAGTAGTTGTAGTGATGATGGTACAGTGTTAGTAGTTGTAGTGATGATGGTGCAGTGTTAGTAGTTGTAGTGATGATGGTGCAGTGTTAGTAGTTGTAGTGATGATGGTGCAGTGTTAGTAGTTGTAGTGATGATGGTACAGTGTTAGTTGTAGTGATAATGGTACAGTGTTAGTAGTTGTTGTAGAATGATTGTACAGCGTTGTGTTAGTTGTAGTGATGATGGTACAGTGTTAGTAGTTGTAGTGATGATGGTGCAGTGTTAGTAGTTGTAGTGATGATGGTGCAGTGTTAGTAGTTGTAGTGATGATGGTGCAGTGTTAGTAGTTGTAGTGATGATGGTGCAGTGTTAGTAGTTGTAGTGATGATGGTACAATGTCGTGTTAGTTGTAATGCTAATGGTACAGTGTTAGTAGTTGTAGTGATGATGGTACAATGTCGTGTTAGTTGTAATGCTAATGGTACAGTGTTAGTAGCTGTAGTAATGATGGTACAATGTCGTGTTAGTTGTAATGCTAATGGTGCAGTGTTAGTAGTTGTAGTGATGATGGTGCAGTGTTAGTAGTTGTAGTGATGATGGTGCAGTGTTAGTAGTTGTAGTGATGATGGTAGAGTGTTAGTAGCTGTAGTGATGATTGTACAGTGTTAGTAGTTATAGTGATGATGGCGCAGTGTTGTGTTTGTTGTAGTGATGATACAGTGTTGTGTTAGTAGTTGTAGAGATGGTACAGTGTTGGTTGTTGTGATGGTACACTGCTAGTAGCAGTAGTGATGATGGTACAGTGTTAGTTGTAGTGATGATGGTACTGTGTTAGTAGTTAAACCATACCACGGGTGGGGTTCGAACCCGCGGTCAGAGAGTCTCAAAACTCCAGACCGTCGCGTAAGCCACTATGCTTGTTTGCAATCGTGTCATAACGATTTCGTGAGTAGTGTTAGTAGTTGTTATGATGGTACAGTGTTGTGTTAGTTGTAGTGATGATGGTACAGTGTTAGTTGTTGTAGTGATGATGGTACAATGTTAGTAGCTGTAGTGATGACTGTACAGTGTTAGTAGTTATAGTGATGATAGCGCAGTGTTGTGTTAGTTGTAATGATGATTCTGTGTTGTGTTAGTAGTTGTAGTGATGGTACAGTGTTAGTTGTTGTGATGGTACAGTGCTAGTAGTTGTAGTGATGATGGTACAGTGTTGTTTTAGTAGTTGTAGTGATGGTACAGTGTTAGTTGTAGTGATGATGGTACAGTGTTGTGTTAGTTGTTGTAGTGATGATGGTACAGTGTTGTCTTAGTTGAAGTGATGATGGTACAGTGCTCGGTTAGCTGTTGTAGTGATGATGATAAAGTGTTCGGTTAGTTGTTGTAGTGATGATGGTACAGTGTTGTGTTAGTTGTAGTGATGATGGTAAAGTGTTCGGTTAGTTGTTCTAGTGATGATGGTACATTGTTGTGTTAGTTGTTGTAGTGATGATGGTACAATGTTGTGTTAGTTGTTGTAGTGATGATGGTACAGTGTTGTGTTAGTTAATGTAGTGATGATGGTACAGTGTTGTGTTAGTTACTGTAGTGATTATGGTACAATGTTAGTTGTAGTAATGATGGAACAGTGTTAGTTGTAGTGATGATGGTACAGTGTTAGTAGTTTGTGTAGTATGATGGTACAGTGTTGTGTTAGTTGTAGTGATGATGGTACAGTGTTAGTTGTAGTGATGATGGTACAGTGTTAGTTGTAGTGATGATGGTACAGTGTTAGTAGTTGATGTAGTATGATTGTACAGTGTTGTGTTAGTAGTTGTAGTGATGATGGTACAGTGTTGTGTTAGTAGTTGTAGTGATGGTACAGTGTTAGTTGTTGTGATGGTACAGTGCTAGTAGTTGTAGTGATGATGGTACCGTGTTGTGTTAGTAGTTGTAATGATGGTACAGTATTAGTTGTAGTGATGATGATACAGTGTTAGTTGTAGTGATGATGGTACAGTGTTGTGTTAGTTGTAGTGATGATGGTACAATGTCGTGTTAGTTGTAGTGATAATGGTACAGTGTTAGTAGCTGTAGTGATGATGGTAGAGTGTTAGTAGCTGTAGTGATGACGGTACAGAGTTAGTAGTTGTAGTGATGATTGTACAGTGTTAGTAGTTATAGTGATGATGGCGCAGTGTTGTGTGAGTTGTAGTGATGATATAGTGTTGTGTTAGTAGTTGTAGTGATGGTACAGTGTTAGTAGTTGTAGTGATGGTGGTACAGTGTTAGTTGTTGTTATGGTACAGTACTAGTAGTAGTAGTAGTGATGATGGTACAGTGTTGTGTTAGTTGTAGTGATGATGGTACAGTGTTAGTTGTAGTGATGATGGTACAGTGTTAGTTGTAGTGATGATGGTACAGTGTTAGTTGTAGTGATGGTACAGTGTTAGTTGTTGTTATGGTACAGTGCTAGTAGTAGTTGTAGTGATGATGGTACAGTGTTGTGTTAGTTGTAGTGATGATGGTACAGTGTTAGTTGTAGTGATGATGGTACAGTGTTAGTTGTAGTGATGAGGGTACAGTGTTAGTAGTTGATGTACTATGATTGTACAGTGTTGTGTTAGTAGTTGTAGTGATGATGGTACGTGTTGTGTTAGTAGTTGTAGTGATGGTACAGTGTTAGTTGTTGTGATGGTACAGTGCTAGTAGTTGTAGTGATGATGGTACCGTGTTGTGTTAGTAGTTGTAATGATGGTACAGTATTAGTTGTAGTGATGATGGTACAGTGTTAGTTGTAGTGATGATGGTACAGTGTTAGTAGTTGTTGTAGAATGGTTGTACAGTGTTGTGTTAGTAGTTGTAGTGATGATGTTACAGTGTTGTGTTAGTTGTAGTGATGATGGTACAGTGTTAGTAGTTGTTATTATGGTACAGTGTTGTGTTAGTTGTAGTGATGATGGTACAATGTTAATTGTTGTAGTGATGATGGTGCAGTGTTAGTAGTTGTAGTGATGATGGTACAATGTCGTGTTAGTTGTAGTGATAATGGTACAATGTCGTGTTAGTTGTAGTGATGATGGTACAGTGTTAGTTGTAGTGATGGTACAGTGTTAGTTGTTGTTATGGTACAGTGCTAGTAGTAGTAGTAGTGATGATGGTACAGTGTTAGTTGTAGTGATGATGGTACAGTGTTAGTTGTAGTGATGATGGTATAGTGCTAGTAGTTGTTATGATGGTACAGTGTTGTGCTAGTTGTAGTGATGATGGTACAGTGTTAGTTGTTGTAGTGATGATGGTGCAGTGTTAGTAGTTGTAGTGATGATATTGTAGTGTTAGTAGTTGTAGTGTTGATGGTACAATGTCGTGTTAGTTGTAGTGATTATAGTACAGTGTTAGTAGCTGTAGTGATGATGGTACAGTGTTAGTAGCTGTAGTGATGACAGTACAGTGTTAATAGTTCTAGTGATGATTGTACTGTGTTAGTAGTTATAGTGGTGATGGCGCAGTGTTGTGTTAGTTGTAATGATGATACAGTGTTGTGTTAGTAGTTGTAGTGATGGTACAGTGTTAGTTGTTGTGATGGTACAGTGCTAGTAGTTGTAATGATGATGGTACAGTGTTGTGTTAGTAGTTGTAGTAATGGTACAGTGTTAGTTGTAGGGATGATGGTACAGTGTTGTGTTAGTAGTTGTAGTGATGATGGTCAACATACCACACACCGGAACCTTTTATGATGATGCCTTCTGCTAACCTTTTATTTTTATACTTCCTTGATAATGTGAGCAATTACGAAAGCGCTTTGAAGTTCACTATTCTTTTCACAGTGGTTGTTTAAGACTTTTGTGGAACAGAAAGAAGGGGGAGGAGTTATAGGGTTATATTGGGAAACTGCATACGATAGTGTAGATAGGGATATGTTATATGGTATTTTAGCGAGGCAGGGGTTTGGCGATGAAATTGTTGGGTGGGTTAGTACTTTGCATGATGGTGCCTTAGCGAGGTTACAGGTTAATGGTAGGTTGGGGTACAGGTGAGGTTTGAGAAAGGTCTGCGGCAGGGTTGTCCCCTGTCGCAGATCCTTTTTGGGTGTCTGCAGGACCTGTTTTATAGTTTTTTTTGTAAGGGGGTATGGGATGGGGATGGGAAGTGGGGTTGTGAGTCGGGCATAGTTGGCTATGTCGATGACACAACAATCATCGTGGGGAGTAGTGAGGGTTTAGACAATGTAAATAGGATTATTGAGGTGTTTGGAGGGGTTACTGGTATGGGCGTCAATAGAGCGAAATCGAGGTTGTTGGAGGTAGGTTCGTGGGTGGGTGGGCTGTTGGGGAGCCGGGGTGGGTGGATGTGCTTAACAGCTTGAAAATCTGCGGGGTCATTTTTAGTCATAGTCTTTTGGCAAGGGAATTAAATTCGGAGTCTGTGGTGAACAAAGCGCTAGGTAGGTTACGCGGTTTCAGACCTGGTGAGGTAACGTTGTTGCAACAAGCGGTGGTCGTGAATGTTCTAATTTATAGTAAACTGTGGTTTGTGGCGACTGTTTATCCTCTACGGGAGTGTGACATAAAGAGATTGCTGATACGGGTTTATAGATACATTTGGAGCTATGGGAGGCACTAGTTGGCGCGTGAGGTTGTGACAGCTGGGGTGGAGGTGGGGGTTTGGGGTTGATACCTTTGGGGAGTAGGCTTCAAAGTATATACGTAAAACAGGAATTTTTATAGGGGGGATAGGGGGCAGGATGATGGGGAGGGTCATGAGTGAGATACGTTGGTGGTGGAAGGGTAGGGATTTGTTTCATTGTGAGGATATATTGAGATATCTTTCAGTTGTCAGGGAGCGATTAGGGTGAAGGTGAGTAGGTTGGATTAGGTGGGGGGTAGGGGAGAGAGAGGGATAGTGCAGGGAACAGGTATTTATCCAATGTATAATTGGAAGTTGGTGTGGTACGGGTTAAAGAGGCTGCGTGTACCGCCTAGGGTACGTGAAATGGGAATTTTGGCATCAAGGGCACAATTGTGGAGAATGGGATTAATAAGGGAGGGTTATGCCTGATTTGCGGTGGGCTTGAGTATAGGGACTCTTTATTTGATGTGCTTAAGGTTCTAGGAGCACTGTTGTTGTTTACAGCAGGAGGTTGGGTTATGTTGATGTAAAGATATGTCAAAGATGTTTTATTTTGGTTTATACTGTTCTGTTTATGTATAAAAAAAATGAAAACAAGAAACAATACAGTCCATTTTATCCCTATGGGCAGCACGTAATCTTGGATATTTGGGGAGGAAGGGGGGTTGGTTGTAGGTGTGTGGGTTTTGATAAGTTACCTATGATGATAGTGTGTTGTAACACCCATGTTGTTAACTTAATTTTCAGTACAGGGTTCTCCCACTGTGTGGGATGTTGGGATTGTTTTTGTAGATAATGTTTGTTATATCTTTGTGAGGAGTTGGGGGGTGAGGGGATGGTTTAGTGGGGTTTCAAACAGGTTAGGGGCGGGGGGTTTGTCGACCCTTAGGGCGTTAAGTATGGATGTTGAGGCGTGTCCTGAGGATGTAAGTAGGGCTGTCGCATATTTAGTGGTGGAGTACATTTACATCTCGTGGAGCATGAGAGAGGAACCAAGTGCTGTCCGCATTAGAGCTTTGGCAGCTGGGTTTTATAGAACGTGTTGTCACAATCAAGAGGTACATACAGGAAGGTGGTGAAAGGCGTTTTCTTTGGGTTATAGGAACCTCACTGTTGCGTTATTGTTGGGGAGGGTGGGGGGTGAGGGCCAAATACAAGTGGTATGGTTTTTATAAGGGTAGACGGGGTATCAGGGGAAATGAGGGTGGTTTGTTGTTGATGCTTCTGGTTTCGGGTAGTTCTTATTTATTTTAAATTTTTAATGTTCTTTTGGGTTAGCTGAGAGGAGTGTTGGAATGGCAGTTAGTGAGGTTAGAGCAGAGTGGGTAGTTGGGGGAAGGGGGGGTGTTGAGGGTTTAAGGGGAATCTTGCCTGTTTTCTTACCGTGGGCGTCAACACACTCTATTAGGTGGTGTGAGTCGAAGCAAACTTTTGGTCGTTCGAGGAAAGAAATCTATCGGGGATGCCGCCTGTGTGTGTGTGAGTCCTGTATGTTGGTGTATAATGGACTTTTAGTCCCGTACAGCTGATATTTTAGTATGTATGTCGGGTGTGTGTGTGTGGGTGGAGTACTTCTTATTTTCTTTTGTGTTTGTTCTGTATAGCAACCACCGGTGTTTCTGTGCATCATTTTGTCTGTGTTATACACATGGGACGTCATATGGATTTCATGGTTGACATGGTGGTGGTATACCTTGACAAGGATGGGTATAGGGAGTCTTTATTTGATGTGCTTAAGGTTCTAGGAGCTCTGTTGTGGTTTACATCAGGAGGTTGGGTTATGTTGATGTAAAGATATGTCAAAGATGTTTTATTTTGGTTTATACTGTTCTGTTTATGTATTAAAAAAAAATGAAAACAAGAAACAATACAGTCCATTTTATCCCTATGGGTAGCATGTAATCTTGGATATTTAGGGAGGGGGGTGGGGTTGGATGTAGGTGTGTGGGTTTTGATAAGTTACCTATGATGATAGTGTGTTGTAACACCCATGTTGTTAACTTCATTTTCAGTCCAGGGTTCTCCCACTGTGTGGAGTGTTGGGGATTGTTTTTGTAGATAATGTTTGTTATATCTTCTTATATGTTATTTGTCGACACGGTCTTTTGTATCCGTGGGTTAAAAAAAAAAATAATAACCACAATATACAATGCATATAAACAGAATAGTTGGGTTTCAGGCTGTTGTTTTGAAACTTGTATTACTCTTTTGTATTGTATCATAGTATGGTTTTAGAAAAAAAGGAAAAAAAAGGAACTTTGACTGTAAACTGCAGTGCTGTAATGGTTTAATTTTCTCTGTTGTATCTGTTTTTTTTATCCCCTATGTGTGTCGGTGCTGACAGTCCTTCGCACCGATAGTGTAAAGACTTTTGCAGAGTCAGCTAAATGTTCTTATGTGATTGTTAAATTTGTTGTTGGTTGCCTTTATATAGAATATAAGACGATGTACTATAATGATGTCTTATTTTATTATTGCAGTTATTTTGGTTAATATTTGTAACATGTGTGTGAAGGGTGATGGGAATTGTTCAAGGTGTAGTTAGGTTAAGGCAGAATATTTGTATTTTTTTTATATATTTTATTTAAAACAGTATATACAATTCAAATATAAGATAAACGTTCCAAACACGTGACAATACATAATGGAACTTATATTTAAACTCCACACCCACTAACAATAAATAAACACATACATGGGAACACGAAAAAAAATATTAAACCCTTCCCCCGCACAATACGCTAGAGCATCCCGAACATAAGATTGTAACTTAACATCACTCAACGTACATAGGCAATCATTCATCACATGTCAATAATGATAACATGGAAAACCATGAACATGCATTACCCTCTTCCCTCTCTTCTGGTGCAAAATACACCATAAATAAGAGATCTCCCCCTCCCCTCACTTTTGACCCGCCCCCTGACAAACTGTAAAGCATTGCCTGTTATGTGTTCATGCAAGAACATATTACTCCACCCAAAACAATAGGAAATAAATTGCAATGTGATGTCATAACACCCATCGGTGCTCTGGACACATGACACTGAGCACATGAGCACCAGAAAAATACAAAAGTACACAGCAAATGTACCAAAACCCCAAATATAGATTACAAAAACAGGTACATTACCTTGCCGTCCATTAATATAACAAAAACCCTGTATACAAGGCTAAATAGGATCAATATACAAAAGATATATCCTACCCTAACAACTAATATTACAAACTCAACAAAAATAACACGAACTACCTAGCAGTTCTAAACCTATCATTATAAGAAGGTTTTTGTCATATATTTTTTTTTTAATAAGGTATACAATATATTGGTCTTACATCAAAAATACTGTTATTTGCGCTAAATCTTAGTATATATACATATCTCTTAGCCAACACGGTGCATTAAGCAATCTAGAGACTAACTCAACATGTACAAAAAAATATATTTGTTTCTTTTTATATTTCATTTAGAACCATTCCGTACATTTGCACTTGTCAAAAACACCTCGTCACATAAATAAGCGACAAGAACAAAACACTGAAGTAAATAAAAATACTCATCACGAAAGATAATAATAATAACCTATAAACCTCAACACACTCTTCTCCACCTGTAACACTAACCAATAAATCATCATACATCAAGGTCACAATACGTATTTGCTAACGTACAAAACCATGATTAAATGTACATAACTTTATCAACACCACATGTACAAACATAATAAGATATATTTGCTCTTTATGTACTTCATGTAAAAAGGAAAACTTATGTACAAACTGTGGAACAATAACCACTCTAATCCAAAAATCCGAAAACTCTACTAATAATACTGCGCCCCAGAGTCACAAACAACATAAAACTATATACGTATGAAACCAGGTACTTTATACATGTCACGTACACTGTTGGTCATAACAAGACAACAAAAATAAAACGCGACAAACTGTAGTGATGGTATATTTGTAGTGTATTGATGGTAGATGTGCAATGATGGTAGATGTGCAATGATGGTAGATGTTTAGTGGAGTCACGACTCCGAACCACGACTCACGAACAACTGCCAAAAAAAAAAAAAAAAAACTTCACCCTAAGCAGGTAACTGTCCAAAACGGAGGAAAAAAAAAACTAAAATAGGAGTAAACAACTGCAACGCAAAAAAAAAAAAAAAACGAAAAAAAAAATTAACTAAAAATACATTGTCCCAAAACCACCAGCTCGTGACATGAACCGAACCCCACCCACCCTACCTACCAAAAAAAAAAAAAACTCACCTACACCCATGCCCTTCTAAAAAAAAAAACCCTACCCCACACCGTCCCAATTTGTATTGTGTATAGTCTTGATTCAGTTTTAGCAGTTGTATTCAGATATGTTCTTAAAGAAGGGGGAGTTTTGGCCAAGTAAACCTAGTTTTAAGGTTAATAATATGATGTTTGTGCCTTGTATTATGACTTTTTAGTTTTGTATTTGTATGGTTTTAATAAAAAAAAAAGTTCTGATTATATTCGGTTAAGTTAAACTAATGAGGGTTAAGTTATTTTAGGTTGTGTTAAAGTTTTGTGTGCTATAAGGTAGGTTTGCTTAGATAAGGTTTGATTAGATACCTGGAGTATACCTGGAGAGGGATCCGGGGGTCAACGCCCCCGCGGCCCGGTCTGCGATCAGGCCTCATGGTGGATCAGGGCCTGATCAACCAGGCTATTACTGTTTGCCGCACGCAAACCGACGTACCAACAACAGCTCGGCTGGTCAGGTACTGACTTTAGGTGCTTGTCAGTGCCTGCTTGAAGACTTAGCTAAGTAACGTTAGGTTAGTTTTGCTAGATTAGTTACATGGAAGCAAGGCTTCATAAGGTTAATGTTATGTTGTGTTTGGTAAGGTTAGTTCAAGTTAGGTTAGTTTAGGTTAGGTTACGATAGCTAAACATTTTTTTTAAGTTAGGCACAACACGTCTGGCAGAAGGGGTTATTATTTAAATTTAAAGTACTAAAATCAACACATTTTGCGCCTTTATGATAATGGAGAGAAACAATGTATTAGCAAAGTCACTAACAAAAGGACGAACGAACGAACGAGTTCAGGTAAGATCCCAATGGGATGAGCGGGGAAGACGGGAAAGGAGTGTTCTTAGTCGTAGAGATAGAGCCAGGGCTTAACCCAACAGCTGAGGCGATCATGGGATAGAACTGGAGATATGGACGATGTGGACAAGCTGTGCAGGCTGCATCATGGTGGTGGATGTGTAGAACTGGTCGGTGAATGGTTGCTGGAGATCGGCGGGAGGTGGGGAGGCATGCTTCAATATGATTGGTCGTTAAGTATGCAGAGACTAGACAGGATCATCGGTGATTGGTGGATAAAACTCTTCATATCTGTGTTCTTGTTAGTTTTACGTTCTTGTCGTAGAACCATTTTGAAGTCTTTTGAAAGCTGGTTTTGACAATACCGTAAGTTTGATCAAGCTTTGTATTTTCTAAGTCAGCAATTGGGCGATTTCAGTGTGGTGATGGCAACCATGAGCAACAGTGTACTTGATACTACCATGGTGCATGGAACAGATGGCTGAGGTGCATATAGCGTCGGGGTGTGAGGATTATATGTGTAGAAAGTGAGGGGTTCAGTTGGTCTAAATATTGTTTCCCCTTCCATTTCTTCAGGTCTTGGAGTATCTTGAGGTGGATTTTCAGGAAGGAGTGTCTTGGCTTTCTTGGCTTTTGGTGGTTGAGTTGGAGAAGGAGCAGGTGGTTCGTTAGTAGTAGCAGAGGAGGTGGAAGACACAGGTGGGTCAGGTAAGATTGCTGATTGGTCCACAGCGGTGGTGATGTTGGAAGTAGCTGATTGGTTGTTTCTTGGAGATGGAATTTCAGGTGTTGTGATATTGCCGGGCAAGTCTCCTGAGGCGCACATCAACCAAATAACTGCTGCAGCATATGGGCGCCTAGCAAACCTAAGAATAGCATTCCGACCTCTCCTACTAAGAGGTTAAGATAAATTGACCTGACGATACTGGAGGACAGGAGAGATGAGGGGATACGAAAACGACTTATAAAATACTGAGAGGAATTGACAAGGTGGGCAGAGTATGTTCCAGAGATGGAACACAGCAACAAAGGGAAGTTGTAGACTCAGAGGAATCACAGGGATGTTAGGAAGTATTTCTTCACACACAAACCCATATTCTCTGCACTCACAGCCCCCACCCCCTCCAGCACAAGCTCCTCCTACATATTAGCCTCAAATAGTATCCTGCCAGGTCTCCCACTCCCCCAGCCCCTCAACCCCCAAAATACAGTGTTGGAAAAGACGCTGAAGGTATGGTATGCCAACGCAGACAGAATAACAAATAACTGAGAAGTAACAAGAAAGAATCATGGAAGCATCCCCAGACACCATAGCACTCAGGAAACCAAGCTCATGGAAATGATAACAGATGGGATCTTTCCAACTGGATATCAGATCCTGAGGAATGATAGAGGAAGAAGAATCAGTCCTAGGGTCAGTGCTGTTCCTAGTAAATGTAAATGACATGACAGAAGTGATAGATTCAGAGGTGTCCCTGTTTGCAAATCATGTGAAGCTAATGTGCAGAATTCAAATGGATGAGCATCATGTTGGGCTACTAAGGGATCCACACAGACTGCAAACCTGGTCCAGCAAGTGGCTCCTGGAATGGCGAAAGTCAAAGAAGACTGCAGACAGAGTACAGGCTAGAGGACCAAAGACTATGATTGTGATCTAATCTAACCTACCCTGGCCTGCCCTGGGATGCCCAGGGCAACCTAGGTCACTAATCTAACCTACCTGCCTGCCCAGGGTACCCAGGAAACCTAGGTCAATTTGTAATCTAATCTAACCAACCCTGGCCTGCCCTGGGGTGCCCAGGGAACCTAAGTCACTTTGTGATCTAATCTAACCTACCATAATCTTACATTCCTCCCCACCCGAGTGCCCCCTGTGCCCGTGTTTTTCGTGATTACCACGATTCGCTTGCGTGCTAGAACTCTAGACTGTGCCAGTGAACTTATATGGTTCATCCCTCCAGCGATTAGAACCAATCTAGCAGAAAATAATTTTTCACTGCGTCAAAAAAAAAAGGAGAATTAGTGTGCAATACCTGGCAGAGTCACACTCCCAGAGGAGACCTTAGGCTTAGTGTGCCTTGTGCAAATAACAACAATATTAGAACTTTTTTTGTCAGAGGAAAAGAAGTCTCCTGATAATAGTGTGTCATACGTAGTGTTATAGTGTTTATCACAGTGCACCTACCTAGTATATAGATAAGATACCATAATAAATGAAAG
>WNWK01008057.1:0-87878 GCA_009830355.1 Cherax destructor | reverse complement strand
CTAGAGTGACTAATACTAGAGCAAAACCGACTAAAGTTCAAGTAGGGTCCAGAGTCATGCTGTTCAACTTTAAAAAAACGTCAGCAATGCCAAAACTTGATCAAAAGTTTATTGGTCCTTATAGAGTAGTCGAACATATCAATGGCAACAAGTATAAAGTTAGAGAAATTAGTACGGGTCAGTTTAAAGAATCGCATTTAGATCATATGAAGTTAGTATGCGATGAAGATGACGAAGTCCCTGTCACCCCAAATAATCAGATAAGTGAGACAGAATCTGATATTTCTCCTGTTGCTGTACCCTCTACCTCTAATGATCAGTCAGAGCAACCTGAATGTCGTTATTCGCTACTTACACGACAAGTGTTAAGAAATCCTCAAGTATCATTTGTAGATACCAGTGTAGATCCTCCTCAATCAGAAGTTGAGTTACCTACTGTAACAGAGTTTGATCCACCCAGAGATGATAATCATACAGCCTATATCAATCTCACCCTAGCAGAGTTGGGGTTAAATGTAAATAATCTGTATAGATAAATATGTAGTAAGCGTTTAACTGTGTGTTATAATATCTACTTAGTATTATTCAAATTTTTTTTTGTGTTCACGTTCTCTCCGAGTTCTGAGAATTAACAGTATAGATTTCAGTGCACCAGATCTACCTTCTCTGTTAATCACTACCTTCTTGTAAATATATTTCCTCAGAATTCGTAGATCACATGAAGACAGTTTGATCGAACAAATTTTTTTTTTATCTCTTTTATCATGATTTTTCTAGAATGAGCTAATTTAATTAATTCCCAAGTATCATGATGCATCATATAGTAATGTAGATTATTCCGTCACGATAATATCCATGTGAAGTATAATGTTCAACTGTTGTGTACTTTGACATTGTATAGAATCAGCTGAGAGTTGTTGCCTGTTGTCCTTAGTTTGTATAGTTGTATGTTGAGACGCCGTACGTAGCATGCCCGAGCTGTACGGTTCGTATTTCTAACGGCTAAGCCATAGCTGTTCATGTGATCACCAACCTCTGGCCATGTGATCTGGCATTAGCCAATCATAGGCCTGCCTTTTGAATGCCCCAGTGCCGTGCGAGCCTAGTAGTCAGTACCATTCGGGTAGGCATAGCCGGCGGACACAGGCATAGGCTCTCAGCTCCCATATATTCCAACGCCTCATTAAACGCTACCAAAAACCAAGCTCATCGTCTGTTAATATTACCAAGTCTATGAAAAGAACCCCACAACACACTGAGGGTAGTCCCAGAGCTGAGGCTAGTCCCAGAGCTGAGGCTAGTTCCAGAGCTGAGGCTAGTCCCAGAGCTGAGGCTAGTCCCAGAGCTGAGGCTAGTCCCAGAGCTGAGGCTAGTCGCAGAGCTGAGGCTAGTCCCAGAGCTGAGGCTAGTCCCAGAGCTGAGGCTAATCCCAGAGCTGAGGCTAGTCCCAGAGCTGAGGCTAGTCCCAGAGCTGAGGGCCGCGGACTACAAGAGGTTAGAGAAGCTAAAATTGATGTAACTAGAGGATAGAAGGACCAGGGGTAGCATGATTACGTGATTACATTGTACAAAATTTGATTGGGTGGACAGGACGAATCTCAGGTATACGAGGTCACACCTGGAAGGTGAAAGCAATCCAGGAACACCCTGAACAGCAAAGTGATAGAGGCAGGGTAAATACTTAGCTTTAAGAATAGGTACGATAGAGCTAAGGCAGTCAAAAGGAAGGAACCCAGCGGCTTCTGGAGAGACGATGCCAGGAGCTAGCACAAATAAGTGAGGCGAATACACACACACGTGAGGCAGTATCGTCAATCAGTGCTCCCAGTATTTAGCGTTCTAGGTGCGGTCCTAGGATCTAGTCAGCGGTCATTGTGAGTGATAGTCAGTGAATATACCTAGAAGAGTATAGCACGTGATAGTCAGTGAGTATACCTACAAGAGAATAACACGTGATAGTCAGTGAATATACCTACAAGAGTATAACACGTGATAGTCAGTGAATATACCTACAGGAGTATAACACGAGATAGTCAATGAACATACCTACAAGAGTATACCAGGTGATAGTGAATATACCTACAAGAGTATAACACGTAATAGTCAGTGAATATACGTGATAGTCAGAGAATATACCTACAAGAGTATAACACGAGTATAACAAGAGTATAGCACGTGAGAGTCAGTGAATATAACTACAAGATTATAACACGTGATAGTCAGTGAATATACCTACAAGAGTATAACACGTGATAGTCAGTGATTATACCTACAAGAGTATAACAAGTCATAGTTAATATAACTACAAGAGTATAACAAATGATAGTCAGTGAATATACCTACAAGAGTATAACACATGATTGTCAGTGAATCTACCTACAAGAAAATAACACGTGATAGTGAATATACCTACAAGAGTATAACACGTGATAGTCAGTGAATATACCTACAAGAGTTAAACACGTGATAGTGAATATACCTACAAAAGTATAACACGTGATAGTAAGTGAATATACCTACAAGAGTATAACACGTGATAGTGAATATACCTACAAAAGTATAACATGTGATAACAATATACATACAAGAGTATAACAAGTGATAGTCAGTAAATATACCTACAAGAGTATAACACGTGATAGCCAGTGAATATACCTACAAGAGTATAACACATGATTGTCAGTGAATCTACCTACAAGAAAATAACACGTGATAGTGAATATACCTACAAGAGTATAACACGTGATAGTCAGTGAATATAAATACAAGAGTATAACACGTGATAGTGAATATACCTACAAGAGTATAACACGTGATAGTCAGTGAATATATCTACAAGAGTATATAGCACGTGATAGTGAATATACCTAGAAGAGTATAACACGTGATAGTGAATATACCTATAAGAGTATAACACGTGATTGTCAGTGAATATACCTACAAGAGTATAACACGTGATAGTCAGTGAATATACCTACTAGAGTATAACACGTGATAGACAGTGAATATACCTACAAGAGTATAACACGTGATAGTCAGTGAATATACCTACAAGAGTATAACACGTGATAGTCAGTGAATATATTTACAAGAGTATACACGTGATAGTGAATATACCTACAAGAGTATAACACGTGATAGTGAATATACCTACAAGAGTATAACACGTGATAGTCAGTGAATATACCTACAAGAGTATAACACGTGATAGTCAGGGAATATACCTACAAGAGTATAACACGTGATAGTGAATACACCTACAAGAGTATAGCACGTGAGAGTCCGTGAATATACCTACAAGATTATAACACGTGATAATCAGTGAATATACCTACTAGAGTATAACACATGATTCAGGACTCCGCCGAGGTAGACCCCAGCACCTACCTCAACCCTGGATTGAAAGAAGATTGGGGGAGGGTCTTCAGGACTCCGCCGAGCGGACCCCACCACCTACCTCAACCCCAAATTGAAAGAAGATTGGGGCAGGGTCTTCAGGACACCGCCGAGCGGACGCCACCACCTATTTCAACCCCAGATTGAAAGAAGATTAGGGCAGGTCTTCAGGACTCCGCCGAGATGACCCCAGCACCTACCTACACCCCAGTTGGAAAGAAAGGTTGGGGCAGGTTCTTCAGGACTCCGCCGAGAGGACCCCACCACCTACCTACACCCCAGTTGGAAAGAAGTTTGGGGCAGTTCCTTCACGACTCTGCCGAGGGGACCGCACCACCTACCTACTCCCCATTTTGAAAGAAGGTTAGGGCTGGGCCTTCAGGTTTCCACCGCGCGGGCCCTACCATCTACCTACATCCCTGTTTGAAAGAAGGTTGGGGCAGGGTCTTCATGACTCCGCTGATCGAACCCCATCACCTACCTCAACCTCAGTTTTAAAGAATGATGGGGCAGGGCCTTCAGGTCTCCACCGAGCGGACCCCACAACCTACCTCAACCCCAGTTTGAAAAAAGGTTGGGACAGGATCTTCAGGATTCCGCCGAGCGGACCCCACCACCTAACTCAGCCCCAGATTGAAAGAAGATTGGGGCAGGGTCTTCAGGACTCCACCGAGCGGACCCATGCACCTACCTCAACAACAGTTTGAAAGAAGGTTGGGGCAGGGCCTTCAGGACTTCGTCGAGGGGACCCCAACACCTACCTACTCCCCAATTTGAAAGAAGGTTGGGGCAGGGCCTTCAGTACTCTGCCGAGTGGACACCAGCACCTACCTCAACCCTGGATTGAAAGAAGAATGGGGCAGGGTCTTCAGGACTCCGCCGAGCGGACCCTACCACTTATCTCAACCCCAGATTGAAAGAAGATTGGGGCAGGGTCTTCAGGACTCCGCCGAGCGGACCCCAACACCTACCTACACCCCAGTTTGAAAGAAGGTTTGGGCAGGGTTTTCAGCACTTCACCGAGTGGACCCCGGCACCTACCTCAACCCCAGATTGAAAGAAGATTGGGGCAGGGTTTTCAGGACTCCGTTGAGTTGACCCCAGCACACCTACCTACACCCCAGTTTGAAAGAAGGTTTGGGCAGGGTTTTCAGCACTTCACCGAGTGGACCCCGGCACCTACCTCAACCCCAGATTGAAAAAAGATTGGGGCAGGGCCTTCACGACTCCGCCGAGTGGACCCCAGCACCTACCTAAACCCTGGATTGAAAGAAGATTGGGGCATCATCTTCAGGACTCCGCCGAGCGGATCCACCATCTACCTACACCCCAGTTTGAAAGAAGGTTGGGGCAGGGTCTTCAGGACTCCGCCGAGCGGACCCCACCACCTACCTCAACCACAGATTGAAAGAAGATTTTGGCAGGGTCTTTAGGACTCTGCTGAGCGGACCCCAGCACCTACCTCAACCCCAGATTTAAAGAAAATTGGGGCAGGTTTTAAAGGGACTCCGCCGAGTGGACCCCAGCACCTACCTACACCCTTAGTTTGAAAGCGGGTTTGGGGCAGGGTCTTCAGGACTCGCGAGGAACCATATCACCTACCACACCCAGTTTGAAAGAAGGTTTGGACAGGGCCTTCAGGACTCCACCGAGCGGACCCCACCACCTTCCTCAACCCAGTTTGAAAGAAGGTTGGGGCAGGGCCTTTGAACTCCACCGAGCGACCCATGCACCTACCTCAACCCCAGTTTGAAAAAGGTTGGGGCAGGGCCTTCAGACTTCGCGAGGGACCCACCACCTACCTACTCCCCAATTTGAAAGAAGGTAGGAGCAGGGCCTTCAGGACTCTGCCGAGGGACCACCAGCACCTACCTCAACCCTGGTTGAAAGAAGGTTGGGGCAGGGCTTCAGGACTCCGCCGAGTGGACCCCACACCTACCTACACCCCAGTTTGAAAGAGGTTGGGGCAGGGCCTTCAGGACTCTGTCCGAGTGGACCCCACCACCTACCTACTCCCCAGTTTGAAAGAAGGTTTGGGCAGGTTCTTCAGCATTTCGCCGAGTGGACCCCGGCACCTATCAACCCCAGATTGAAAGAAGATTGGGGCAGGGTTTTCAGGACTCCGGCGAGCGGACCCTACCACTTATCTCAACCCCAGATTGAAAGAAGATTGGGGCGGGTCTTCAGGACTCCGCCGAGTGGACCCCAACACCTACCTCACCCAGTTTGAAAGATGGTTGGGGCAGGGCCTTCAGGACTCTGCCGAGTGGACCCCACCACCTACCTACTCCCAGTTTGAAAGAAGGTTGGGCTGGGTCTTCAGGTTTCCGCCGAGCGGACCCACCATCTACTACAACCCGTTTTGAAAGAAGGTTGGGGCAGGGTCTTCAGGACTCCGCCGATCGAACCCCACCACCTACCTCAACCTCAGTTTAAAGAAGGTTGGGGCAGGGCCTTCAGGACTCCCCGAGCGGACCCCAACACCTACCACACCCCAGTTTGAAAGAAGGTTGGGACGGGATCTTCAGACTCTGCCGAGGGGACCCCACCACCTACCTACTCCCCAGTTTGAAAGAAGGTTAGGGCTGGGCCTTCAGGTTTCCACCGAGCGGGCCCTACCATCTACCTACATCCCTGTTTGAAAGAAGGTTGGGGCAGGGTCTTCAGGACTTCGCTGAGCGGACCCCATCACCTACCTCAACCCCAGATTAAAGAAGATTGGGGCAGGGTCTTCAGGTCTCCACCGAGCGGACGCACCACCTACCTCAACCCCAGATTGAAAGAAGATTTTGGCAGGGTCTTCAGGACTCCGCCGAGCGGACCCCAGCACCTACCTCAACCCCAGATTCAAAGAAGATTGGGGCATGGTCTTCAGGACTCCGCCGAGCGCACCCCACCACCTACCTACACCCCAGTTTGAAAGAAGGTTGGGGCAGGGTCTTCAGGACTCCGCCGAGTGGACCCCAGCACCTTCCTCAACCCAAGTTTGAAAGAAGGTTGGGGCAGGTTCTTCAGGACTCCGCCGAGCGGATCCCACCACCTACCTCAACCCTAGTTTGAAAGAAGATTGGGGCAGGGCCTTCAGGTCTCCACCGATCGGACCCCACCACCTACCTCAACCCCAGTTTGAAAGCAGGTTGGGGCAGGGGCTTCAGGACTCCGCCGAGCGGACCCCACCACCTACCTACACCTCAGGTTGAAAGGAGGTAGGAGCAGGATCTTCAGGACTCCGCCGAGCGGATCGCACCACCTACCTCAACCCCAGATTGAAAGAAGATTTTGGCAGGGTCTTCAGGACTCCGCCGAGCGGACCCCAGCACCTACCTCAACCCCAGTTTGAAAGAAGGTTTGGGCAGGGCCTTCAGGACTCCGCCGAGCGGACCCCACCACCTTCCTCAACCCCAGTTTGAAAGAAGGTTGGGGCAGGGCCTTCAGGACTCCACCGAGCGGACCCAGCACCTCCTCAATCCCAGATTGAAAGAAGATTGTGGTAGGGCCTTCAGGACTCCGCCGAGCTGACCCCAGCACCTACCTCAACCCTGGATTGAAAGAAGATTGGGCAGGGTCTTCAGGACTCCGTCGAGCGGACCCCACCACTTATCTCAACCCCAGATTGAAAGAAGATGGGGGCAGGGTCTTCAGGACTCCGCCGAGCGGACCCCACCACCTACCTCAACCCCAAATTGAAAGTAGATTGTGGCAGGGACATCAGGACACCGCCGAGCGGACGCCACCACCTATTTCAACTTCAGATTGAAAGAAGATTGGGGCAGGGTCTTCAGGACTCCGCCGTGTGGACCCCACCACCTACCTACACCCCAGTTGGAAAGAAGGTTGGGGCAGGGCCTTCAGGACTCCACCGAGCGGACCCCACCACCTTCCTCAACCCCAGTTTGAAAGAAGGTTGGGGCAGGGCCTTCAGAACTCCACCGAGCGGACCCATGCACCTACCTCAACCCCAGTTTGAAAGAAGGTTGGGGCAGGGCCTTCAGGACTTCGTCGAGGGGACCCCACCACCTACCTACTCCCCAATTTGAAAGAAGGTAGGAGCAGGGCCTTCAGGACTCTGCCGAGTGGACACCAGCACCTACCTCAACCCTGGATTGAAAGAAGATTGGGGCAGGGTCTTCAGGACTCCGCCGAGCGGACCCTACCACTTATCTCAACCCCAGATTGAAAGAAGATTGGGGCGGGGTCTTCAGGACTCCGCCGAGTGGACCCCAACACCTACCTACACCCCAGTTTGAAAGATGGTTGGGGCAGGGCCTTCAGGACTCTGTCGAGTGGACCCCACCACCTACCTACTCCCCAGTTTGAAAGAAGGTTTGGGCAGGTTCTTCAGCATTTCGCCGAGTGGACCCCGGCACCTACTTCAACCCCAGATTGAAAGAAGATTGGGGCAGGGTTTTCAGGACTCCGGCGAGCGGACCCTACCACTTATCTCAACCCCAGATTGAAAGAAGATTGGGGCAGGGTCTTCAGGACTCCGCCGAGTGGACCCCAACACCTACCTACACCCCAGTTTGAAAGATGGTTGGGGCAGGGCCTTCAGGACTCTGCCGAGTGGACCCCACCACCTACCTACTCCCCAGTTTAAAAGAAGGTTAGGGCTGGGCCTTCAGGTTTCCACCGAGCGGGCCCTACCATCTACCTACATACCTGTTTGAAAGAAGGTTGGGGCAGGGTCTTCAGGACTCCGCCGATCGAACCCCACCACCTACCTCAACCTCAGTTTAAAAGAAGGTTGGGGCAGGGCCTTCAGGTCTCCACCGAGCGGACCCCAACACCTATCTCAACCCCAGTTTGAAAGAAGGTTGGGACAGGATCTTCAGGACTCTGCCGAGGGGACCCCACCACCTACCTACTCCCAAGTTTGAAAGAAGGTTATGGCTGGGCCTTCAGGTTTCCACTGAGCGGGCCCTACCATCTACCTACATCCCTGTTTGAAAGAAGGTTGGGGCATGGTCTTCAGGACTCCGCCGATCGAACCCCACAACCTACCTCAACCTCAGTTTAAAAGAAGGTTGGGGCAGGGCCTTCAGGTCTCCACCGAGCGGATCGCACCACCTAACTCAACCCCAGATTGAAAGAAGATTTTGGCAGGGTCTTCAGGACTCCGCCGAGCGGACCCCAGCACCTACCTCAACCCCAGATTCAAAGAAGATTGGGGCATGGTCTTCAGGACTCCGCCGAGCGCACCCCACCACCTACCTACACCCCAGTTTGAAAGAAGGTTGGTGCATGGTCTTCAGGACTCCGCCGAGTGGACCCCAGCACCTTCCTCAACCAAAGTTTGAAAGAAGGTTGGGGCAGGTTCTTCAGGACTCCGCCGAGCGGATCCCACCACCTACCCCAACCCTAGTTTGAAAAAAAGATTGGGGCAGGGCCTTCAGGTCTCCACCGATCGGACCCCACCACCTACCTCAACCCCAGTTTGAAAGCAGGTTGGGGCAGGGGCTTCAGGACTCCGCCGAGCGGACGCCACCACCTACCTACACCTCAGGTTGAAAGGAGGTAGGAGCAGGATCTTCAGGACCCCGCCGAGCGGATCGCACCACCTACCTCAACCCCAGATTGAAAGAAGATTTTGGCAGGGTCTTTAGGACTCCGCCGAGCGGACCCCAGCACCTACCTCAACCCCAGTTTGAAGGAAGGTTTGGGCAGGGCCTTCAGGACTCCGCCGAGCGGACCCCACCACCTTCCTCAACCCCAGTTTGAAAGAAGGTTGGGGCAGGGCCTTCAGGACTCCACCAAGCGGACCCCAGCACCTACCTCAATCCCAGATTGAAAGAAGATTGTGGTAGGGCCTTCAGGACTCCGCCGAGCTGACCCCAGCACCTACCTCAACCCTGGATTGAAAGAAGATTGGGCAGGGTCTTCAGGACTCCGTCGAGCGGACCCCACCACTTATCTCAACCCCAGATTGAAAGAAGATGGGGGCAGGGTCTTCAGGACTCCGCCGAGCGGACCCCACCACCTACCTCAACCCCAAATTGAAAGTAGATTGTGGCAGGGACATCAGGACACCGCCGAGCGGACGCCACCACCTATTTCAACTTCAGATTGAAAGAAGATTGGGGCAGGGTCTTCAGGACTCCGCCGTGTGGACCCCACCACCTACCTACACCCCAGTTGGAAAGAAGGTTGGGGCAGGTTCTTCAGGACTCCGCCGAGTGGACTCCACCACCTTCCTCAACCCAAGTTTGAAAGAAGGTTGGGGCAGGATCTTCAGGACTCCGCCGAGCGGATCCCTCCACCTACCTCAACCCTAGTTTGAAAGAAGATTGGGGCAGGGCCTTCAGGTCTCCACCGATCGGACCCTACCACCTACCTACTCCCCAGTTTAAAAGAAGGTTAGGGCTGGGCCTTCAGGTTTCCACCGAGCGGGCCCTACCATCTACCTACATACCTGTTTGAAAGAAGGTTGGGGCAGGGTCTTCAGGACTCCGCCGATCGAACCCCACCACCTACCTCAACCTCAGTTTAAAAAGGTTGGGGCAGGGCCTTCAGGTCTCCACCGAGCGGACCCCAACACCTATCTCAACCCCAGTTTGAAGAAGGTTGGGACAGGATCTTCAGGACTCTGCCGAGGGGACCCACCACCTACCTACTCCCAAGTTTGAAAGAAGGTTATGGCTGGGCCTTCAGGTTTCCACTGAGCGGGCCCTACCATTTACCTACATCCCTGTTTGAAAGAAGGTTGGGGCATGGTCTTCAGGTCTCCGCCGATCGAACCCTACAACCTACCTCAACCTCAGTTTAAAGAAGGTTGGGGCAGGGCCTTCAGGTCTCCACCGAGCTGATCGCACCACCTACCTCAACCCCAGATTGAAAGAAGATTTTGGCAGGGTCTTCAGGACTCCGCCGAGCGGACCCCAGCACCTACCTCAACCCCAGATTCAAAGAAGATTGGGGTATGGTCTTCAGGACTCCGCCGAGCGCACCCCACCACCTACCTACACCCCAGTTTGAAAGAAGGTTGGTGCATGGTCTTCAGGACTCCGCCGAGTGGATCCCTCCACCTACCTCAACCCTAGTTTGAAAGAAGATTGGGGCAGGGCCTTCAGGTCTCCACCGATCGGACCCCACCACCTACCTCAACCCCAGTTTGAAAGCAGGTTGGGGCAGGGGCTTCAGGACTCCGCCGAGCGGACCCCACCACCTACCTACACCTCAGGTTTAAAGAAGGTCGGAGCACGATCTTCAGGACTCCGCCGAGCGGATCGCACCACCTACCTACACCCCAGTTTGAAAGAAGGTTGGGGCAGGGTCTTCAGGACTCCGCCGAGCGGACCCCACCACCTACCTCAATCCCAGATTCAAAGAAGATTGGGGCATGGTCTTAAGGACTCCGCCGAGTGGACCCCAGCACCTACCTACACCCCAGTTTGAAAGCAGGTTGTGGCAGGGTCTTCAGGACTCCGCCGAGCGGACCATATCACCTACCTACACCCCAGTTTGAAAGAAGGTTGGGGCAGGGCCTTTAGGACTCCACCGAGCGGACCCATGCACCTACCTCAACCCCAGTTTGAAAGAAGGTTGGGGCAGGGCCTTCAGGACTTCGTCGAGGGGACCCCACCACCTACCTACTCCCCAATTTGAAAGAAGGTTGGGGCAGGGCCTTCAGGACTCCGCCGAGCGGACCCTACCACTTATCTCAACCCCAGATTGAAAGAAGATTGGGGCAGGGTCTTCAGGACTCCGCCGAGCGGACCCTACCACTTATCTCAACCCCAGATTGAAAGAAGATTGGGGCAGGGTCTTCAGGACTCCGCCGAGCGGACCCCAACACCTACCTACACCCCAGTTTGAAAGAAGGTTTGGGCAGGGTCTTCAGCACTTCGCCGAGTGGACCCCGGCACCTACCTCAACCCCAGATTGAAAGAAGATTGGGGCAGGGTCTTCAGGACTCCGTTGAGTGGACCCCAGCACCTACCTCAATCCCAGATAGAAAGAAGATTGGGGCAGGGCCTTCAGGACTCCGCCGAGTGGACCCCAGCACCTACCTCAACCCTGGATTGAAAGAAGATTGGGGCAGGGTCTTCAGGACTCCGCCGAGCGGACCCCACCACTTATCTCAACCCCAGATTGAAAGAAGATTGGGGCAGGGTCTTCAGGACTCCGCCGAGCGGACCCCACCACCTACCTCAACCCCAAATTGAAAGAAGATTGGGGCAGGGTCTTCAGGTCTCCACCGATCGGAAAACACCACCTTCCTCAACCCCAGTTTGAAAGTAGGTTGGGGCAGGGGCTTCAGGACTCCGCCGAGCGGACCCCACCACCTACCTACACCTCAGGTTGAAAGGAGGTAGGAGCAGGATCTTCAGGACTCCGCCGAGCGGATCGCACCTCCTACCTACACCCCAGTTTGAAAGAAGGTTGGGGCAGGGTCTTCAGGACTCCGCCGAGCGGACCCCACCACCTACCTCAACCCCAGATTCAAAGAAGATTGGGGCATGGTCTTAAGGACTCCGCCGAGTGGACCCCAGCACCTACCTACACCCCAGTTTGAAAGCAGGTTGTGGCAGGGTCTTCAGGACTCCGCCGAGCGGACCATATCACCTACCTACACCCCAGTTTGAAAGAAGGTTTGGGCAGGGCCTTCAGGACTCCGCCGAGCGGACCCCACCACCTTCCTCAACCCCAGTTTGAAAGAAGGTTGGGGCAGGGCCTTCAGGACTCCACCGAGCGGACCCATGCACCTACCTCAACCCCAGTTTGAAAGAAGGTTGGGGCAGGGCCTTCAGGACTTCGTCGAGGGGGCCCCACCACCTACCTATTCCCCAATTTGAAAGAAGGTTGGGGCAGGGCCTTCAGGACTTTGCCGAGTTGACACCAGCACCTACCTCATAATTCATGTTAAGCGCTAAACCTATTTGGGTTATTCAGCGCAATACTTTGTGGAGGTTTGATCCTCCGTCTGCTGGGCGCGAGACAGACACGACCTACCTCAACCCTGGATTGAAAGAAGATTGGGGCAGGGTCTTCAGGACTCCGCCGAGCGGACCGTACCACTTATCTCAATGAAGAAGGTTGGGGCAGGGACTTCAGGACTCTGCCGAGTGGACCCCAGCACCTTCCTCAACCCATGTTTGAAAGAAAGTTGGGGCAGGTTCTTCAGGACTCAGCCGAGCGGATCCCACCACCTACCTCAACTCTAGTTTGAAAGAAGATTGGGGCAGGGCCTTCAGGTCTCCACCGATCGGACCCCACCACCTACCTCAACCCCAGTTGTAAAGCAGGTTGGGGCAGGGGCTTCAGGACTCCGCCGAGCGGACCCACCACCTACCTACACCTCAGTTGAAAGGAGGTGGAGCAGGATCTTCAGGACCCGCCGAGCGGATCGCACCACCTACCTCAACCCCAGATTGAAGAAGATTTTGGCAGGGTCTTCAGGACTCCCCCGAGCGGACCCCAGCACCTACCTCAACCCCAGTTTGAAGGAAGGTTTGGGCAGGGCCTTCAGGACTCCGCCGAGCGGACCCACCACCTTCCTCCAACCCCAGTTTGAAAGAAGGTTGGGCAGGGCCTTCAGGACTCCACCAGCGGACCCCAGCACCTACCTCAATCCCAGATTGAAAGAAGATTGTGGAGAGCTTCAGGACTCCGCCGAGGGACCCCAGCACCTACCTCAACCCTGATTGAAAGAAGATTGGGCAGGGTCTTCAGGACTCCGCCGAGCGGACCCCACCACTTATCTCAACCCCAGATTGAAGAAGTATGGAGGCAGGGTCTTCAGGACTCCGCCGAGCGGACGCCACCACCTATTTCAACTTCCAGATTGAATGAAGATTGCGGCAGGGTCTCAGGACTCCGCCGTGGACCCCAGCACCTACCACCCAGATTGAAAGAAGATTGGGCAGGGCTTCAGGACTCCGCCGAGGGACCCACCACTCTCACTCCCCAGATTGAAAGAAGATTGGGGCAGGTCTTCAGGACTCCGCCGAGCGGACCCTACCACCTATCTCAACCAGATTGAAAAGATTGGGCAGGGTCTTCAGGACTCCATGGTGGACCCCACCACCTACCTACACCCAGTTGGAAAGAAGGTTGGGGCAGGTCTTCAGGACTCCGCCGAGTGGACTCCCACCACCTTCCTCACCAAGTTTGAAAGAAGGTTGGGCAGGATCTTCAGGACTCCGCCGAGCGGATCCCTCCACCTACCTCAACCCCAGTTTGAAAGAAGATTGGGTCAGGGCCTTCAGGTTCTCCACCGATCGGACCCCACCACCTACCCCAACCCCAGTTTGAAAGCAGGTTGGGGCAGGGCTTCAGGACTCCGCCGAGCGGACCCCACCACCTACCTACACTCAGGTTGAAAGAAGGTCGGAGCACGATCTTCAGGACTCCGCCGAGCGGATCGCACCACCCTACACCCCAGTTTGAAAGAAGGTTGGGGCAGTCTTCAGGACTCCGCCGAGAGGACCCCACCACCTACCTCAATCCCAGATTCAAAAACATTGGGGCAGGGTCTTCTGGTGGATCTCCGCCTGAGCACCCTAACAACCTACCCTTGCACACCTCTGTGCTGAAAGAGGTTTTAAAGGAGTGGTCACTTATGGACTCCTGGCACTTACCTCATCCTCAGATTTCTGAAAGATTTGCAGGCCTCTGAAGACCCACAGTGGACCTCAGCAATCTTCACCTCTATCCTGAAAGATAAGAAAGAATATCAGGCAGGCTTTTCCAGGACTCTCTGCAGAGTGGACTCCACACCTACTCAACCCTGGAATTGAACGAAGATTGGGTATGGTTCAGGATTTTGCCGCTTGACCTACCACTTGTCAAACCCAAAGATGGGAAAGTGAGTTAAAGCAGGCCTCAGATCTGTGCACCCCAACACTGCTTTTATTTACCCTGAAGCTCTGAAAGAGCGCTAGCAAAGCACTTTATAATCTCCCTGTCAAGTGATTCTACCCACCTACCTACCCTTCAGCTCTTTGAAAGAAGGTCCAAAGGAGGCCCTTCCATATTTCGTCATGACTCTACTGACCCTATCTCTAAACTTGAGATTTGGAAATGAAGATTTTTCAGCAAGCAGAGGTTGTGAATTCCCCTATGCTGCTTTTTATGACCTCACCACTTCATCTCTAACTCCTTAAGATTGGAAAAAAAGATTTCAGGAAGTAAGGGTCTTCATGATCTGCTGAGTGCACCCCAAACCAACTCCTACTTCTCTGCCACCTCACAGTTTAGGATAGCAGGCAGGGCCTTGATCCCATGTCGATGACCCCACCACCTACTACCCTATGCTGAATGGCTGTAAGTTAGGTTGCATTTCATATTTCACCTGATGGGTCGCCCACTCACATCTGCTTGAAAGAAAGAAAAAGAAGAGACCTTCTGAGCACTCTGCTGAGTGCATCTCACTCACTCACTGCAGCCTCCTCATGTTTGAAAGCATATGTATGGTTGTAGGTTTGTTAACTGAGCTAATCCTTTCCATCCCTACATCCCCACGCCTACAAATGCCAAGCATGGTCTCTGCACTCTTGAGCTAACTCTGCCTTGTCCAGACTAAAGAAGATTGGGGTATGGCTCAGGACTTTGCTGAGCACCCCACCCACTCCACTTTCGCCACCCTCTGGGCTTTGAGCAGCTGCTATAAGAGGCTTCATGATTCCAGCCTTGAGTGGGACTCCTGCAACTTCCTCTCTCTCAACTAAGTTTGAGCTGGTTGCCAGCTGGAGGTCTTCCTGTGGACTCCGCTGAAAGCAGATCTCACCACTCACTCCTACAACCCTGTTGAAAAAAAGACAAAGAAAAAGGCTTTTTCTGTAATTCTACCCTGATTGGACTCTACCACCCGCTTCCCATCCCTAGTTAAAGCAGAGTTAAGAATGGCTTCAGGACCTGCTGATGGAGTTACCACTCACTAAGACTATGAAAGGAGGCAGGGAGCAGATCTTGGGACTTTGAGTGCAGATTGTACCACGCCTTAAGACCCCAGATGGGAGCAAGATTTTGGCAGGGGGTCTCAGGGACTCTGCTGTGAGCGGACCCTGCAATTTAAATTTTCAACTCAAAGCTGAAGTGGACACTGAAGGTGGTGGCCCAGACGCCGAGCGAGAGACCCAATGCCACCTTCCTTTTAATCCCTAGTTGAAAGAGCTACAGAGGCACCAGACTCTACCTGTTATCTCAAAGACTTTACTTCATCCTTAAGATTAAAGAATATTTCAAAGGTGGAGCCTTTCAGACTCTGAGTGGGATCCCACCTACTCCAAACCTGTATTGAAAACAGATTAGGCAGGCCTCTGGTGGACCTGCCAGAGTTGATCTCACCACTTATTCAACCTCAGATGAAAGCAAGTTGATGGAGTAAAGGTCGCGATCGCGTTTGTTTTTGACGCTGTACCAATTTTCTACTTCCCTAAATCTCCAGATTGGAACAGAAGACTGCGCAGTGGCCTCAGACCCGCCAAAGACCCCACCACCCACTCTGGCCACCTCTGTGCTGGAAAGTAGCTGCTGGGGCAGGCCCTTCAGACCTGCCAGAGTGACTCACTCACCTTCCTCAAAACCTAAGCCTGGGAAAGCAAGGCCGTGCAGTGAATCTTCAGACCTCCGCCTGAGTTGACCCCATCACTGCCAACCCCTAGGCTTCTGAAAGAAAGACGTCAGGCCTCATGCCCCACGACGACCCCACCACCCACTCAACTAGTTGAGGTGAGTACAAAAAGGTGTGGCTTTAGACTGGAGTGACCCCAAATCATCACCCATTTACCTCGGTGGTTGAAAGCAGCTGCCTATTAATGATCTCTGGGTGGACCCAAGGAGCAGATCAGTACCACTACTCTAATACCTGTTTTGAAAGAAAGGTTGCAGCAGTCTGTGGACTCATTGAGTGATCACCACTGCACTCTTTTCAATCAAAGATTCAAAAAGCAAGACAAAGTATTTAATCTTATGACGCCATGATTCCTGAAAATCGCCTGCACTTAAAGTTTTGGAAAGCAAGTCAGTGAGGCGGTCTCTTGCGACGTTGAGTGTGACTGAGGTCACTCTACTCACACCCCAGAAGCTTGAGGCATAGAATGCAGGCAGGCCTATAGACCTCCAACTGAGCGGACCTAATGCAACCTACCTCAATCCTCTCAGGGCTTGAAAGGTTAGGCTGCTGGGAAGAGGCCTTCAGATTCTCAGCGCTGAGCTGCACCGCCTGCCTGCTCGTCCAGATGAAAGCAACATTTGGGTGCAGGCCTCAGGGACCCATGCTGTTTTTTGACTCACTCCTGGCCCTCAAACCCCTGCATTTGAAAAAACACTTGTATAGGTCTCTGCTTATTCCTCAAATTGAGTTAACCCTGCAACACCCACCACACCCCAGTTTCTTAAGAGCTGTCAGCAGGCCTCTTGTTAACTTCACAAAAGGCTTGCATGGGACTGGCACCTACCAACCGATTAAAGAAGATTGGGTGAGGTCTTGCAACCAGGACTCAGCCAACTCTTTAACTTCCTCTAATCCTGAGATGAGAAAGCAAAGATTTCAGTAAAAGGAAAAAATTCTCTATGACCTGTGCTTGGAGGGACCTCAAAAGTTGAATCTACTCCTCCAACCCCTGATCAGGTGCCAAATATTTGGGCAGGCCTTTGCGACTCCTGCTTCAGAGTGACCCCACCACACTTATCCCCTCATGATTGAAAGACAAAAGGTGGTCTAGGACCTGCCTTCTGATGTGACCCCACCCACCCACCCTGCAACTCCCAAAATTGGAAAGCAAGACTGCAGTGGTCTCAGGCCCACTGATCGGAAAACACCTCACCTCTCAAACCCTGCTTGGAAGCAGCAAGGTGGGGCAGGGTTTCTGGTGGACCCCGGGCTGAGCTGACCTCACCACCAACACACCAGGGGCTGGGAAGGGCGTGGTATAGCATCAGATTGCTGAGAGCGGATTCACCTCCACCTAATCCCAGCTGATAGCGCCACAGGCCTGTGACCCCTTCATTTCCGACCTCACTGACTCACCAACCCCACAAAGGGCAATTCAAAGTGCCAGAAGATTGGGCATGGTCTTATGGATCACGAGTGACCTGTAACCGCCTACACCCCTGCGCCCAGGAAAGCTTTTCTGCTGGTCATGCGCAGGTCTCAAAACCCTTCTATTTTGTAACCACACCACCTTTCACCTGCCACCCTGTTTGAAAGAAGGTTTGGCAGGCCTTCAGGACTTCCTGCTGACCCCACCACCTTCCTCAACCCTGGGAGCTTGAAAGAAGGTTGGGGCAGGGGCCTCAGGACCCACTGGGAGCGACCCATGCACCTACCCCTGAACCCTGTGTTTGAGTTGAAGTTAACAAGAAAAAAATCAGATTTCGCTGAGTGTGTCCCAACCACCCACTATTCCCCACTTGGAAAAGGAATATTAAAGTAGGGTTTTCATGATCTCCTGGGACTTGAGTTTTGATACCTCAGCACCTACTCTCAACCCTGGATGGAAAAGATTGTGAAAAGGTCCTATGGGATTTAAGCTTGAAAGGGACTCTAAACTACTTTATCTCAACCCCAGATTGGAAAGAACATTTCAGCAGGGCTCCCAGACCTCTGCTTGAGCTTGACCCCTGTACCAATCTACCTACACCTCAGTTTTTGTAAATGGAAGCAAGCCACAGGTCTGGAAGCACTTCGCCAGAGTGTAATTCTACCATTTCAACTCAAAGATTTGAAAAAAAGACAAAAAGAAATTTCCTGTGGATCTGGCTATGACCTCACACTACTTCTCTAATCCATAGACAGAAAAAGATTGTGTGCAGGGCCTCAGGACTCCGCCGCTTGAGTGCACCTCAGCACCTACCAACTCCTCATGAATTTAAAACTAAAGACAAAGCATGGCCTCTGCACCTGCCTGCTTCTGACCCCACCACTATCTCAAACCCCCACACTTCAAAAACATCAAAGCAGGCCTGCACTCCCGCCTGAGCTAATCTCCTTCTAAAATTCCACCTCCACCTCAACCCTAAAATTGTTAAACATTAAAGGGTCCTCAGGCCCTCCAAATCTGAATCTAATAACACTCACTTTTCCTCAACCTTCAGAAGCTGAAAGTAGGTTGGGGTAGGGGTTTTAGACTCCGCCGAGCGGACCCCACTTTTACTTTAAGGGAAGGCTGGAGATTTATGCTCGGACCCCCAGCAATCCCCAACCCCCCACCAACACCCCCAAGTTCTGAAAAAGGGGGGGCCTCAGGATTCGCGAGGGACCAAACCACCTTTTAACTCAGATTCAAAAAAAAAATTTGGGGGGCATGGTTTTTAAGGATTTTCCCGGAGGGGGAACCATTTACCTACTTCCCCCACACTCCTAAAGGTTTTAAAGCAGGTTGTGAAGGGGTTTCTTCGGGACTCCTGAGCGGACCTTTCACCACTCACACCCCAAAGTTTGAAAGAAGGTTGGGGGGGCCTTGACTCAAATTTGAGCGGCCCCCAAAAAGCCCCTTTTTCATAAACCCCCAAAAGTTTGAAAAGAAGGTTAAGAGGGGCCTTCAGGGCCCCCCTGTCAAAGGGGAACCCCCCCACTCCCCACCCCCCAATTTAAAAGAAGGTGCCAGGGCCTGGGGGACCCCCGGCCGAGTGGATCCACCCCCATCTCAACCCCAGAGGGGAAAAGATTAAAAGCAGGGCCCTTGGGACTCCGCCGAGGGACCTCCCACTTATCCCAACCCCGATTGAAAAAAGAAAGGGGCCCCGGGCCCTTCAACTCCCAACCCCACCCACCTTCTCAACCCCGATTGAAAGAAGATTGGGGCAGGGCCTCAGGATTTCCGCCGAGGGGAAACCCCAAAAATTTACCTCCCACCCAAAAGTTTTAAAGAAGGTTTGGGGGGTCTTCAGAAACTTCGCCGAGTGGACCCTACCACTTATCTCAACCCAGATTGAAAGAAGATTGGGGCAGGGTCTTCAGGACTCGCAGAGCGACCACCACCTTATCTCAACCCCAGATTGAAAGAAGATTGGGGCAGGGTCTCAGGACTCGCCGAGCGGACCCTACCACTTATCTCAACCCCAGATTGAGAAGATTGGCAGGCCCTTTTCAGACTCTGCCGAGCGGACCCCAACACCTACCTCAACCCCAGATTGAAAGAAGATTGGGGTAGGGCTAGGACCTGCTGAGTGGACCCCAGCACCTACCTCAATCCCAGATAGAAAATAAGATTGGGGCAGGGCCTTCAGGACTCCGCCGAGTGGACCCAGCACCTACCTCAACCCTGGATTGAAAGAAGATTGGGCAGGGCCTTCAGGACTCTGCCGAGCGGACCCCACCACTTATCTCAACCCCAGATTGAAAAAATTGGGGCAGGGTCTTCAGGACTCCGCCGAGGAGACCCCACCACCTACCTCAACCCCAAATTGAAAGAAGATTGTGGCAGGGTCTTCAGGTCTCCACCGATCGGACAACACCACCTTCCTAACCCAGCTTGAGGGGTTGGGGCAGGGGCTTATGGACTCGCCGAGCGGACCCACCACCTACCTACCCCTAGGTTGAAAGGAGGTAGGAGCAGGATCTTCAGGACTCCGCCGAGCGGATCGCACCTCCTACCTACACCCCAGTTTGAAAGAAGGTTGGGGCAGGGTCTTCAGGACTCCGCTGAGCGGACCCCAGCACCTACCTACACCCCAGTTTGAAAGCAGGTTGTGGCAGGGTCTTCAGGACTTCGCCGAGGGGACCATATCACCTACCTACACCCCAGTTTAAAAAGAAGGTTTAGGCGGGGCCTTCAGGACTCGCCGAGCGGACCCCACATCCTTCAACCCCAGTTTGAAAGAAGTTGGGGCAGGCCTTTAGGACTCCACCGAGCGGACCCATGCACCTACCTCAACCCCAGTCTTGAAAGAAGGCTGGGGCAGGGCCTTCAGGACTTCGTCGAGGGGGGCCCCACCACCTACCTATTCCCAATTTGAAAGAAGGTTGGGGCAAGGCCTTTAGGACTTTGCCGAGTTGACACCAGCACCTACCTCAACCCTGGATTGAAAGAAATTGGGGCAGGGTCTTCAGACTCGCCTGAGCGGACCCTACCACTTATCTCAACCCCAGATTGAAAGAAGATTGGGGCAGGGTCTTCAGGACTGCCGAGCGGACCCCAACACCTACCTACACCCCAGTTTTAAAGAAGGTTTGGGCAGGGCTTCAGCACTTGCCAGTGGACTCCTGGCACTCCTACTCAACCCCATGATTGAAAGAAGGATTGGGGCAGGGTCTTCAGGACTCTGCTTTAGTGGACCCCAGCACCTACTCAATCCCAGATAGAGAAGATCAGGGCAGGGCCTGGACCCGCCAGTGGACCCCAGCACCTACCTCAACCCTGGATTGAACGAAGATTGGGGCATTTTTCAGGACTCCGCCGAGCGGACCCCACCACTTATCTCAACCCCAGATTGAAAGAAGATTGGGGCAGGTCTCCAGGACTCGCCGAGCGGACCCCACCACCTTCCTCAACCCCAGTTTGAAAGTAGGTTGGGGCAGGGCTTCAGACTCCCCCGAGCGGACCCTCACTTCCTATCTCACCTCAGGCTGAAAGGAGATAGGAGCAGGATCTTTAGGACTCCGCCGAGCGGATCGCACCTCCTACCTACACCCAGCTTCTGAAAGAAGGCTGGGGCAGGGGCTTCAGGACTCGCCGAGCGGACCCCACCACCTACCTCAACCCCAGATTCAAAGAAGATTGGGGCATGGTCTTAAGGACTCGCCGAGGGGACCCCAGCACCTACATACACCCCAGTTTGAAAGCAGGTTGTGGCAGGGTCTTCAGGACTCCACCGAGCGGACCATATCACCTACTACCTACACCCCAGTTTGAAAGAAGGTTTGGGCAGGGCCTTCAGGACTCCGCCGAGCGGACCCCATCCCACCTTCCTCAACCCCAGTTTGAAAGAAGGTTGGGGCAGGGCCTTCAGGACTTCGTCGAGGGGACCCCACCACCTACCTACTCCCCAATTTGAAAGAAGGTTGGGGCAGGGCCTTCAGGACTTTGCCGAGTTGACACCAGCACCTACCTCAACCCTGGATTGAAAGAAGATTGGGGCAGGGTCTTCAGGACTCCGCCGAGCGGACCCTACCACTTATCTCAACCCCAGATTGAAAGAAGATTGGGGCAGGGTCTTCAGGACTCCGCCGAGCGGACCCCAACACCTACCTACATCCCAGTTTTAAAGAAGGTTTGGGCAGGGTCTTCAGGACTCCGTTGAGTGGACCCCAGCACCTACCTCAACCCTGGATTGAAAGAAGATTGGGGCAGGGTCTTCAGGACTGCGCCGAGTGGACCCCAGCACCTACCTCAACCCTGGATTGAAAGAAGATTGGGGCAGGGTCTTCAGGACTCCGCCGAGCGGACCCCACCACTTATCTCAACCCCAGATTGAAAGAAGATTGGGGCAGGGTCTTCAGGACTCCGCCGAGCGGACCCCACCACCTACCTCAACCCCAAATTGAAAGAAGATTGGGGCAGGGTCTTCAGGACTCCGCCGAGCGGACCCCAACACCTACCTACACCCCAGTTTTAAAGAAGGTTTGGGCAGGGTCTTCAGGACCTGCTTGAGTGGACCCAGCACCTACCTCAACCCTGGATTGAAAGAAGATTGGGGCAGGGTCTTCAGGACTCCGCCGAGTGGACCCCAGCACCTACCTCAACCCTGGATTGAAAGAAGATTGGGGCAGGGTCTTCAGGACTCGCTGAGCGGACCCCACCACTTATCTCCAACCCCAGATTGAAAGAAGATTGGGGCAAGGTCTTCAGGACTCCGCCGAGCGGACCCCACCACCTACCTCAACCCCAAATTGAAAGAAGATTGGGGCAGGGTCTTCAAGACACCGCCGAGCTGACGCCACCACCTATTTCAACCCCAGATTGAAAGAAGGTTGGGGCAGGGCCTTCAGGACTCCGCCGAGCGGACCAAACCACTTATCTCAACCCTGGATTGAAAGAAGATTGGGGCAAGGTCTTCAGGACTCCGCCGAGCGGACCCTACCACTTATCTCAACCCCAGATTGAAAGAAGATTGGGGCAGGGTCTTCAAGACTCCGCCGAGTGGACCCCAACACCTACCTACGCCCCAGTTTGAAAGAAGGTTTGGGCAGGGTCTTCAGCACTTCGCCGAGTGGACCCCGGCACCTACCTCAACCCCAGATTGAAAGAAGATTGAGGCAGGGTTTTCAGGACTCCGCCGAGCGGACCCTACCACTTATCTCAACCCCAGATTGAAAGAAGATTGGGGCAGGGTCTTCAGGACTTCGCCGAGTAGACCCCACCACCTACCTACACCCCAGTTTGAAAGATGGTTGGGGCAGGGTCTTCAGGACTCCGCCGACCGGACCCCACCACCTACCTCAACCCCAATTTGAAAGAAGATTGGGGCAGGGTCTTGAGGACACCGCCGAGCTGACGCCACCACCTATTTCAACCCCAGATTGAAAGAAGATTGGGGCAGGGTCTTTAGGACTCCGCCGAGTGGACCCCACCACCTACCTACACCCCAGTTGGAAAGAAGGTTGGGGCAGGTTCTTCAGGACTCCGCGGAGATGACCCCAGCACCTACCTCAACCTCAGTTTAAAAGAAGGTTGGGGCAGGGCCTTCAGGTCTCCACCGAGCGGATCGCACCACCTACCTCAACCCCAGATTGAAAGAAGATTTTGGCAGGGTCTTCAGGACTCCGCCGAGCGGACCCTAGCACCTACCTCAACCCCAGTTTGAAAGAAGGTTTGGGCAGGGCCTTCAGGACTCCGCCGAGCGGACCCCACCACCTTCCTCAACCCCAGTTTGAAAGAAGGTTGGGGCAGGGCCTTCAGGACTCCACCGAGCGGACGACCCATGCACCTACCTCAACCCCAGTTTGAAAGAAGGTTGGGGCAGGGCCTTCAGGACTCTGCCGAGTGGACACCAGCACCTACCTCAACCCTGGATTGAAAGAAGATTGGGGCAGGGTCTTCAGGACTCCGCCGAGCGGACCCTACCACTTATCTCAACCCCAGATTGAAAGAAGATTGGGGCAGGGTCTTCAGGACTCCGCCGAGTGGACCCCAACACCTACACCCCAGTTGGAATAAAGGTTTGGGCAGGGTCTTCAGCACTTCCTCGAGTGGACCCCGACACGTACCTCAACCACAGATTGAAAGAAGATTGGGGCAGGGTCTTCATGACTCCGTTGAGTGGACCCCAGCACCTACCTCAATCCCAGATTGAAAGAAGATTGTGGTAGGGCCTTCAGGACTCCGCCGAGTGGACCCCAGCACCTACCTCAACCCTTGATTGAAAGAAGATTGGGGCAGGGTCTTCAGGACTCCGCCGAGCGGACCCCACCACTTATCTCAACCCCAGATTGAAAGAAGATTGGGGCAGGGTCTTCAGGACTCCGCCCAGCGGACCCCACCACCTACCTCAACCCCAAATTGAAAGAAGATTGGGGTAGGCACTTCAGAACACCGCCGAGCGGACGCCACCACCTATTTCAACCCCAGATTGAAAGAAGATTGGGGCAGGGTCTTCAGGACTCCGCCGAGTGGACCCCACCACCTACTTACACCCCAGTTGGAAAGAAGGTTGGGGCAGGTTCTTCAGGACTCCGCCGAGTGGACTCCACCACCTTCCTCAACCCAAGTTTGAAAGAAGGTTGGGGCAGGATCTTCAGGACTCCGCCGAGCGGATCCCTCCACCTACCTCAACCCTAGTTTGAAAGAAGATTGGGGCAGGGCCTTCAGGTCTCCACTGATCGGACCCAACCACCTACCTCAACCCCAGTTTGAAAGCAGGTTGTGGCAGGGGCTTCAGGACTCCGCCGAGCGGACCCCACCACATACCAACACCTCAGGTTGAAAGGAGGTCGGAGCACGATCTTCAAGACTCCGCCGAGCGGATCGCACCTCCTACCTACACCCCAGTTTGAAAGGAGGTTGGGGCAGGGTCTTCAGGACTCCGCCGAGCGGACCCCACCACCTACCTCAACCCCAGATTGAAAGAATATTTTGGCAGGGTCTTCAGGACTCCGCCGAGCGGACCCCAGCACCTACCTCAACCCCAGATTCAAAGAAGATTGGGGCATGGTCTTAAGGACTCTGCCGAGTGGACCCCAGCACCTACCTACACCCCAGTTTGAAAGCAGGTTGTGGCAGGGTCTTCAGGACTCCGCCGAGCGGACCATATCACCTACCTACACCCCAGTTTGAAAGAAGGTTTGGGCAGGGCCTTCATGACTCCGCTGAGCGGACCCCACCACCTTCCTCAACCCCAGTTTGAAAGAAGGTTTGTGAAGGGCCTTTCGGACTCCACTTAGCGGACCCATGCACCTACCTCAACCCCAGTTTGAAAGAAGGTTGGGGCAGGGCCTTCAGGACTTCGTCGAGGGGATCCCACCACCTATGTACTCCCCAATTTGAAAGAAGGTTGGGGCAGGGCCTTCAGGACTTTGCCGAGTTGACACCAGCACCTACCTCAACCCTGGATTGAAAGAAGATTGGGGCAGGGTCTTCAGGTCTCCGCCGAGCGGACCCTACCACTTATCTCAACCCCAGATTGAAAGAAGATTGGGGCAGGGTCTTCAGGACTCCGCTGAGCGGACCCCAACACCTACCTACACCCCAGTTTTAAAGAAGGTTTGGGCAGGGTCTTCAGCACTTCGCCGAGTGGACCCCGGCACCTACCTCAACCCCAGATTGAAAGAAGATTGGGGCAGGGTCTTCAGGACTCGCGAGTGGACCCCAGCACCTACCTCAATCCCAGATAAAGAAGATTGGGGCAGGGCCTTCAGGACTCCGCCGAGTGGACCCCAGCACCTACCTCAACCCTGGATTGAAAGAAGATTGGGGCAGGGTCTTCAGGACTCCGCCGAGCGGACCCCACCACTTATCTCAACCCCAGATTGAAAGAAGATTGGGGCAGGGTCTTCAGGACTCCGCCGAGCGGACCCCACCACCTACCTCAACCCCAAATTGAAAGAAGATTGGGGCAGGGTCTTCAGGACACCGCCGAGCTGACGCCACCACCTATTTCAACCCCAGATTGAAAGAAGATTGGGGCAGGGTCTTCAGGACTCCGCCGAGTGGACCCCACCACCTACCTACACCCCAGTTGGAAAGAAGGTTGGGGCAGGTTCTTCAGGACTCCGCGGAGATGACCCCAGCACCTACCTACACCCCAGTTTGAAAGAAGGTTGTTGCAGGGTCTTCAGGACTCCGCCGAGCGGACCCCACCACCTACCTACACCCCAGTTTGAAAGAAGGTTGGGGCAGGTTCTTCAGGACTCCGCCGAGAGGACCCCACCACCTACCTACACCCCAGTTTGAAAGAAGGTTCGGCCAGGGCGTTCAGGACTTTGCCGAGTGGACCCTCTCCCTCCGTTAAAAATAAAAATAATGAATATGTATAAAGAAATATGAGGGCGTCTTCAGGTCTCTTCCAGCAGTTGCCAACCATCATTGCGAATGTGTAAGCATAATGATGGGGACTTTAGGACTGTCAAACAGATCCCACCATTATCCTCCTCTAAGGATCCATCACTATAACTAGTTCGAGTATCCTCAGAGGCATGGATCAGTAACTACTCAAAGGGAAGAGTTGAAACAGAAGACGGTTTTATCCTCTTCTGCCGAGAATATCGACATTTCATTCCCGGCCACCCTAACCATAGTACTCGTACTCCTCCTTCGAAGTACTCTCTTGTAGTACTTTGTATTTATATTAGTGAGCATGGAATTTAGTATGACTGTAAGAACCGTGTATTAGGTATGAATGGTATGTATTGTGTTACATAATGCAAAGTGCATTGTGATGTAATCTAGTGTATAATAATGTATAATGTGATATAATGTAGTGTAGTGCATTATGTATTATTGTATCAATAAATGAATGTATTATTGTTTAATGCATAGTAGTGTAATTAAGTTTGAGTGGAATGGTGTAGTTTTTAGTGATGTAATGTAGTGAAGTGTAATATGACATAGGGTATTGCCCTTTAATGTAATTGGTGTAGTGTATGTTGGTGTAATGTAATTGGTGTAGTGTATGTTGGTGTAATGTAATTGGTGTAGTGTATGTTGGTGTAATGTAATTGGTGTAGTGTATGTTGGTGTAATGTAATTGGTGTAGTGTATGTTGGTGTAATGTAGTGAATTATAATATTGTATAGTATATAGTGGTTAATGCAGTGTGGTGTAATGTATAATGGTGTAATGCAGTATGATGTAGTGTATAGTGGACTAATGCAGTATGGTGTAGGGAATAGTGGTGTAATGAAGTATGGTGATGCATAGTGATGTAATTCAGTGTAGTGTATAGTTGTGTAATGCAGTGTAATGTACAGTAGTTCAATGCTGAGTAATGCATTGTGGCAAAATACAGTGTAGTGTAGTGTATTGTGGTGTAAGGCAGTGTTGTGTATAGTGATGTTTTACTGTGTAGTGCATAGTGGTGTTATAAAGTGTAGTGTATAGTATAATGCAATACAGTATAGTGTATGGTGGTGTTATACAGTGTAGTGTATTTTGTTGTAATGCAGTGTAGTGAATAGTGTAATGAAGTGTAGTGTAGTGTATTGTAGTAATGTGCAGTGTTATGTATAATGGTGGTATGCAGTGTAATGTACAGTGGTGTTATGCAGTGTAATGTTGTGTATAGTGGAGTTATGTAGTGTATTGTGGCGTTATGAAGTGTAATGTAGTGCATAATGGTTTTATGCAGTATAGTGTAATGCAGTGTAACGTAGTATATATTGGTGTTATGCTGTGTAGTGTTGTGTAGTGTAGTGTAGTGTACTGAACAGTGGTATTATGTAGTGTATTTTATAGTGGTGTTATACAGTGTATTATAATGCAATTAATGTGTTTTTATGTAAGGTATAGTAATGTAATACAATTAGTGTGGTATGGTGTAGTGTATTGTGATGTAATGCAGTGTAGTGTAGCTATAGTTGTGTAATGCAGTGTAATGTAGCTATAGTGATGTAATGCAGTGTAGTGTAGCTATAGTGGTGTAATGCAGTGTAATGTAGCTATAGTGATGTAATGCAGTGTAGTGTAGCTATAGTGGTGTAATGCAGTGTAATGTAGCTATAGTGATGTAATGCAGTGTAGTGTAAAGTCGTGTAATGCAGTGTAGTGTATAACGGTGTAATGCAGTGTAGTGTAGCATGTGCATTGTGGTGTAAGGCAGTGTAGTGTATATTAGTGTTTTACTGTGTAGTGTTGTGCACAGTGGTGTTATGTAGTGTAATGAATTGTGATGTGAAGCAGCGTAGTGTACAGTGTAATGCAGTGTAATGTAGTGTACTGTGGTATAATACAATTAATGTATTATACCAATTTAAGTTATAATTTAAGGGGTATGGTGTAGTGTATTGTGATGTAATGCAGTATGGTATCGTGAATAGTGATGTAATGAAGTATGGTGGTGCAATGAAGTGGTGTTATGCAAAGTAGTGTATTATAATGTAATGCAGTGTAGCATAGCGTAGTGTATTGTGGTGTAATGACTTACACCACAATACACTACGTATATTGTGTTTTACTGTGTAGTGTAGTGCACAGTGGTGTTATGTAGTGTAGTGAATTGTGATGTGATGCAGTGTAGTGTCCAGTGTAATGCAGTGTAATGTAGTGTATTGTGGTGTTATGCATTAGTGTAATGTAGTGTACAGTGGTGATATGGTGTGTAGTGTAGTGTATATGGTGTTATGTAGTTATTTTAAAGTGATGTTATGTAGTGTAGTGTATTATGGTACAATGCAATTAGTGTATTATTGTGTAATGTATAGTAGTGTAACACAATTAGTGTGGTATGGTGTAGTGTATTGTGATGTAATGCAGTGTAGCATAATGTGCCATAGTGCACTGTTGTTTAATGCACACGACTGCTGACAGCATGAGCTGACAGCAGTTGTGTGGCTATAAATCTATATTTAATGATTGTGGATTGTTGGTATTTAATATCGAGAAGCTGGTGAATAAGACCAGTGTTTAATACCTGGGAACCTTTATCTGAGAGACGTTTCGCTCACCTGGAGTTTTATTCATGTGACTCAGAACAGAACAGGACTCACAGGCAAGAACCCACTAGGAGTGAGGGGGGAAGTAGAGATAGTTGAAGAATAAATGGAGGAGTGGAAAAGAATGACCGAGAAAGGAAAATAGTAGGGGCTAGACCCAACAGCAAGGCATTGTAAGGCATGTGCTGTGTGCTCAGCAGCAGCAAGAACAACAGCAAGGCATTGTAAGGCATGTGCTGTGTGCTCAGCAGCAGCAAGAAATAGCACAGCACAACAGCCTGGCTCAGAGTCTTCTCAGCGAACACAACAGAATCTAATTCAGAGAGGTGAGAAATTACTTATATAAGGGAAAATGGATCTGAAAGTAGTGGTAGCAGTCAAGGTTACGTAAGTATAGGGGGATTTGTTAGTGACGTAAGTATCGGGTGGGCTTGCTAGTGACGTAAGTATCGGGGCTTGCTAGTGACGTGTATCGGGTGGGCTTGCTAGTGACGTAAGTGTCGGGGCTTGCTAGTGACGATTCGGGTGGCTTGCTAGTGACGTAGTGTCGGGTGGGCTTGCTAGTGACGTAAGTGTCGGGTGAGCCTGCTAGTGACGTAAGTGTCGGTGGGCCTGCTAGTGACGTAAGTGTCGGGTGGGCTTGCTAGTGACGTAAGTATCGGGTGGGCTTGCTAGTGACGTAAGTATCGGGTGGGCTTGCTAGTGACGTAAGTATCGGGTGGGCTTGCTAGTGACGTAAGCAGGTGGGCTTGCTAGTGACGTAAGCGGGTGGGCTTGCTAGTGACGTAAGCGGTGGGCTTGCTAGTGACGTAAGCGGGTGGGCTTGCTAGTGACGTAAGCGGGTGGGCTTGCTAGTGACATAAGCGGGTGGGCTTGCTAGTGACGTAAGCGGGTGGGCTTGCTAGTGACGTAAGCGGGTGGGCTTGCTAGTGACGTAAGCTCTTTGATAGCTGTGTCTTGGTGTTTTAAGAGTAAAATCTGGATCTTATTAAGTACGTAAGTTTATTCAGGTATACACAAATACAGTTACATAGATTATCATACATAGCAGCATATGTGTAGAGAACCCAGGATAACCCAAAAAAGTCAGACATATTGAAACTTAATGCTTTTAAAATGGTTTTTGATGTGACAATAATTAATTATAATATCTTTGTTCAAGAAGTTGATCCACCTTTACGATAATTTTTGCTCGCTTCCAGATCATTGCGTTCATAAAGCATGTTTGATATAGGGAAGGCATAACGCGCATGGCGAGCGAGCGAAAAAAAAAATTGAGAAATTCTGAAAATTGAGTTAATGGTATAGCAAAATAGCTTAACTCTCTGGCAATATAATGGTACAAGAATCAATGTCCTACTGACGTTCCTACAAGGAATTACAGTCATTTATATCATGTATGGTGACATCGGCGTTAGCAACATGACTGCTCACATCCCGTAATTTTTTTAGGAATTTTTCCGTGTTTTTTTTTTTTTTTTGCTATTTCTTGTATTATTCTTTCTTATATAGATTAATTATTTACCTAGGCATCATATGAGAATGGGCGGAGCTCATACCTAGACTTCCAGCCAATCGTACAAACCGTCTGGAACATTCTTTAAATTTAACGCTAATATCAACTCTGGTTTATTTAAATATCAGAATTGATCTAATATGACATAATAAACATAGTATATACTCTAGAATGAAAAAAATACGCCATAAAATGGCGAGTGCTACACCTTTGAAAAAAAATTTTTCCCCCTCCATAAAACATTCTTTTTTTTAAAGAAAAAAAAAAAAGGTTTTTTTTGAGGGCTAACTGCACTAAATTACTTGTTTCATAAGGAAAACTGAAATAAACGGGAAGCCAGCTGGGTTCGAGGCGATTATCTGGGAATTAAGGGTTACGCGACGGTCTGGGTTTTGAGACTCTCTCCCCGCGGGTTAAACCCCACCCGTGGTATAGATTTTCTTGATTGGAAAACAAGCATTTTTTTTCCAAATATGTACGTTTTGGGATTTGTGTGGGAGTAAAGGGCGTATTTTCCAACATGTCAAAATTTATCAATTTTCTTTTTGTAGAAAAAAGAAAAGATATTTACAGGGATTGTTTGCAGAATATCGTTTTGTAGTGCCAATGGGGGGTTTCCCTGAAAATGAATTTTAAAATATTTTTCAGTTGTTTTTGGGCGTCTTTTGAAACTTACAGAAAAAAGGGGGTGAACACTTTTCTCGTACACCAAAAAATTAAAGAAATCAGACAAGGAAAAAATGGAGGTCCCAAAATTTATTATTCCCCATTATGTTTTACTACAAGCACATTTGTGTTCACTGATAACAAAAAAAGGCCCAAAACCGTGACTGGAAAATAAAACACAACCCGCACATATAAAAAAAGGAGCTTAGACGACGTTTCGGCCCACTTTGGGCCATTTACAAAATCACACTAACACACAGAGACAGAGGAAGGGTTTTATAGGCAGGCAGACAGGGGGGTACAAGAGAGTGGGGGAAAAGTAGGAGTAGGGGAGTAGGGGAGTAGTAAAGGTAGTAGTAAAGGTAGTAGAGTAGACAGTCATATGGGAAGGAGCACTGCTATGAGGCAGGCCCCAAGGGTGGGACAGGGAAGAAAAAAAAAAAAATGAAGGAAAATACAAGGCAAAAGAAAAAACAGAAAAAAAGGAAAACCCAAGGGGAAAAAAGGGCTAGCCTCATGCAGTGCTCCTTCCCATATGACTGTCTCTCTCTACCTTACTACTACCTTTACTACTCCCTACCCACTCCCACATTTCCCCCCTCTCTTGCCCTCCCCCCCCCGCCTATAAATCCCCTTTCCCCTGTCTCTTTTTTAGGTGACTTTTTAAATTAAATCCCAAAATCGTCAAAACTCCCCTTTTTTGCGGGTTGTGTGTGTATTGTGTTCACTGACTCTGGGTACAATGATGGGCTACTTAATTAATTGTCTTGTAGTTTCTCCATATCTATTTTTTTGGGGATGTTCTTTCAAATGTTTCTTGCAGATCTTTTAAACCCAAATTTTCCATAAATAAGTTAGTGAGTGCTGCTTAATTATGTTCCTTTTTGCCATGCCACATTTTTCCTAAAATGAACATTTGAAACGCCAATTGCGTGGGGCACAGTTTGGGTCCCGTTCAAACGTCAACAGTTTCTTTGGGGGGATGACTCGTCAGGGAAGGAGAGGTAGGATAAAGCTCATGGGGGGTAGATGACCAGAGAGGCCAGTGAAGAGGTGGGGGGCCCGAAGCTGGCTGACTCCGCAACCACAACAGGTGAGTACAAATAGGGGTACTGTCCGTCACTTTGTGTGGGAAAGAGTTCAATACGTGGATGGGTACTTGTGGAAAAGAGACGTGACATCCCGGTTTTTAACCTGTGTCTATAAATTAATGTCCTTATCTTGGGTTTAAAAAGCCTGAGATCGCTTCCTATTCATAGAATGATGGGTCGCGCGGTATTGCACGCACTCATTCCCCGCTGAGGTCCGGGGGGTCGAATCCCCGGTAAGGTGGAAAACATTTGTACGTGTTTCCATAACCCCGTCCATGTTCCCCCAACAGTAAAAAGGGGACCTGGGTGTTATGACGGTGTGGGTGCTCCGGGAAAAATTGACCTAATTTGCCCGAAATGCTCTGATAACAAGCGGCTTTCATACATATATGTCAGGGTGTCAGCTAGGGCTGTATACCTTGTACGCTTGTGTAATAAAACTATTATGTTTTTTTTTTATTATTAAAAGGGATCAGGTGATGGATTTTTTTTTCCTCTATTCAAAACATCAGAGAAACACTAGTTCCGATTTGACCTTGAGTACATCTCAGTGAATCTGATCTTACATTTCTTTGCCTTCAATCCTGCAAAATTATCAGTCACATCAAAATCAATGATTTTCCCTGTATAGGCCTATTTGTACTATGTAATCATATAAAAGGCTATATAGAAACAAACGATTTTTCTCTTGGTGCAGAACTGTTTTGTGCATTAATATCACCTCCTTTAGAGGCTCCATGGTGTCACCCGGGGCAGCCCGCCCCTCCTTACGGCACCACTGGTGACCTGGCCTTGGCTCCCTGTCGTGGGAATATCTGAGACCTATGTCTTCCATGGGAGACATGGAATATAACCCATGGGGTAATATTCCATGGAGGGGGGAAGTGCCGCTGTTGGCTTACTTGACATAGATCATGTAGCTGGTTCATGCGGAGGTTTCCAGTTTTATCGATCCATCTAGAGGGGTGTTCACCAGTGCTGAGGAAAGTCTGAAGGGCTTCTGTGCAGGGGTTTGAATGGGCTTGCCTAAGCATATTGACCCCAGTGAGGACATTTCTTTCAGTAACACGATCTCTGATGCTTGGAATATCAAGTTCTTTCCGCATATTTAAAATTTTGGAAGTACGAGAGCATCCTATTATGATCCTCATAATTTCGAGTCAGACTTGGCATTTGCTTCTATGTCATACTCAAAAATGTCTCTCAGCCCCCCTCTGATAATTTTTCCCTCTTCTCTGTTGGTTGTCATTTTCTCTTTTTTTCCATTCTCTTTCATTGTTCTCCATTGTCTCCTTGTATCTCTGCTTAGATAAGGATTTTCTGTTTTTGTTGCTTCTGCATCATCTCATCCCTGACTTTATCTTTCAATTCTATGTTCCAATCCACTACATTCAATACCTTAAAATTTCTCCTTTTAAACTCTAGCTTTTCACGCTCTCCACCTACTGTATTTCCCTCTACATTTAGTTAATAATAATAATAATAATAATAAATAATAATAATAAGAAGAAAATATAACGAACACAGGTAATGAATGGCCTGTGACCTGGTCGTAATGGGGTTTGAAGCAAAACAAACTCAGCAGATAGACTATAATGCATATTTTACCTTCACCCTCTCTATATAAAAATGTACACCATGTACAGATTGAATAATAATAAGTGTACACGACGGTGACAGATGGCAAAGAAAAATCCAGAGAGAGAGAGAGAGAGAGAGAGAGAGTGTGTGTGTGTGTGTGTGTGTGTGCACCGTACTCAACCAGCAGGTCAGCAAAATGCTGACTGCAAGTGAACCACATTGCCTCAGCTTTGGCGGGCTTGCTTGTGATTGGTCAGTGAACCAAGGTACTGATTTAATGACGTGTACCCTATTGATCGTTAAACCCTTAGCACCCGGTTCGCTGGTTGGGAGGCAGCCTATATGTGACATACGCCGAATAAATTGTAACATACTCTTTGCATGCCATAAACAACAACTAGACGTATATGTTCAAATGTTTCACTATCCTTTTATTAAAATCTTCCAGATTTTCGTAGAATACATGATAAAGATGCTGTTCTTTTTTCTTTTTATATAAGAAAAAGACTCGGCAGGAGATGCAACATTTCCCCACCGGGGCTCGAGATTGTTCAACTGCCTCCCAGCATACATAAAGGGGATTACCAATAGGCCCCTGGCTGTCTTCAAGAAGGCACTGACAAGGTACCTAAAGTCAGTACCTGACCAACCGGGCTGTGGTTCGTACGTCAGTTTGCATGCGGCCAGCAGTAACAGCCTGGTTGATCAGACCCTGATCCACGACGAGGCCTGGTCTCAGACCGAGCCGCGGGGGCGTTCATCCCCGAAACCATCTCCAGGTAACTCCAGGTAAATGATGCTTTTTAGCATATAGTGATTTTGTTTGACCTCTGTGCCTTCCGGTAGCACTTCACTTTTTTCCGTGGACATCTCTCTGAATCTTTTGCTGTTCTTCACATACTTTGCTCTTATTATGTCTCATTTCCTTCCTCAATTAGTCCATAATAGTCCAGCGGTGGGGGAGCTGGAGATGTACGTTTATTCCTCTTTCGTTTCTGTGTCTCTGAAACCAGCGGCGAGGAAGATGACGAGGTTTCCTCCCTGTTTCGTTTTGAGGGTCCTGCCTCAGGATCCAGCAGGGAGGAAGATGAGGACGAGGTTTCCTTCCTCTTTCGTTTCTGTGGTCTCTCTGAATCCGGCATCGAGGAAGATGAAGACGAGGAAGATGAAGACAAGGAAGATGAAGACGAGGAAGATGAAGACGAGGAAGATGAAGACGAGGAAGATGAAGACGAGGGAAAATGAAGACTGAAGACTTTCCTCCCTCTTTCGTTTTGTGGATCTCACTTTACGATGCAGCGGCGAGGATGAAGATGAAGCTGTACTTTCATCCCTCTTTCGTGTCGGTGATCTTAACTGTGGATCCAGAGGTGAGGAAGAAGGGATTTCATACGACTCTCGTTCCAAAAGTTTCGTCTCAGAATCCTGTGATGGGGAAGACGAAATTTCATGCGTCTTCTGCTCCAGTTTCTTTCCCGGATCCATTGGATCCAGTGACGATGGTAAGGCGTCTTCATTACCTTAAATGCTCACCAACTGATTTATTTAGTTTTCAAGAGAAGTAATAATATCCTAGTTTGAAGGCCTATTTATCGCGTTGTTTTCTAGTGATTTTTATATATTTTTTTTATTTCGATGGGGAGATCTGTCTCTCCGAAATATTTGTTCCACATTGCTCCAAGGCTAAAAATATCACTTGCCTCAGAGCATGCTTTCCCTTCTCCTATCTCTGGAGCAAACCAGTAACGTTTCCTTCGACTAAAACTAACTTGATCATAACTAATAACTGTCCCAAATTTGCTACCAAAACCAAAATCAATCAGGGTTTTATTTCCGTTTAATATACAAATATTACTAGCCCTGATATCATTATGTGCGAAACCCTACTCCACAATCCTCTGCACGACACTATGTACCTATATCATCACCTGAAGCTTGCTCAGCAATGTGTCCGTTTTGCTACTGAGAAAGCTGCTAAGGCTCTCGCCTGCATAATAGGATAGAATCTGTTTCCTCTAGGTAAACACCTAGGAGTTCCTGCACTCCTTTCACTCCAGCAAGTAAATCCAGCACATTACACTCTCCTATCAAGAAACGTCTTTATAACTACATCAGGTTTATCATTCTTGATCAATTAGCAACAAGAGCCAAATGATCCTGATGCTAACGATACCACTTTGGCGTCCTGCAACAAAGAATCCATTTAACGGCCGCTATATTTTTTAACGTTTTTACTGAGCCGCTGCCTGGGGGGCGTTTTTAGTTTCATACTGAACTGGAAATACTTTATTCACTATAGAAAAACAATCGACCAGAGAAACTAATTAATCTACTGCAGTGACACTTGCCATCTTGACTAAGTTATCTTATTTAGTAATGTACTAGTAATATGTAGTAAAAAAAAAAAAACAGAACGAGACCATAAGGGAGGAATTTTTTTTATAGTTTATTAAGTTTATTTAGGTACAGATACACATAAGTAAAGTGATACAAATTTATGTGGTTGCAATTATAATACATAGTAACATGTGTACATTACCTAGGATAACCCAACGAAGTCAGACGTATTTATATTGGGGTGCTTTATATATATATATATATATATATATATATATATATATATATATATATATATATAAATGTGTGTCATACCGAATAGGTAAAATGTTAAGGCGACCAGAAGCAGCATTCACTATTTATTACATGGGAAACAATTCACTGAATAAAATTGGTGATAAACTAAAATTTACGCAACATAATGTGAGTGACAATAATAAAGTCCACTAATGGAAAAAGTTTGACGCTGATCAGAAAAAAGAATTTTCAGTAATTTGTCCTATTAAAAAAATTCCATGTGTTTTCTTTATTTACCTTTTTCAAAAAAAAAAATCAAATTTGCACGTATTCAAACAAAATCTATTATAGAATATACCGTTAATAATATTCTGAAGCCAATTTGAAGAATTTGTTAGTTATTGAGTAAAAAAGATATCACTATTTATTCAATTGTCAAATTGGAACATTTACCGTCTAATGGAACAGTGAATCTTGTGTTCAGGAAGCCACTCCAGTGGAGAAAAGTTGAAGCCTATCAGATGAGTCGTTCTGGCGTCAAAAACATTGATATATCATATCTCCTGGTAGAATATGTAACGTGGAAGAGTACTAAAAGGGGCGCAGACTAGTGTGGATTTATTGTACAATTGTGATGGGTCTGCCTGAAATGTCTCGGCATGACAGTGCCTTTCTTTTGCACTTAGGAAATCAATATTGTTATTACACATTGTAAACTATGCATAAAAATAAAAATTTGAATTTGATGCCAAGCCACGAGGATAGACCTAGGGCCTGCCATCTACCGGTCACTCGCAAACTAGACCTAAACCATTAACTCACTCTTGTGGCAACTATGACACAGGTGGGTAGGCCTACTGTCTACACTGTTAAGGTGGGGATTTCGAGAATAATTCATCCAATCAGCTTTAAGTTTTCAACACTTGTGTACACAAACGAGAACTAAATTCTTATAGCAATTGTTATATTCACGAGTCCTATAACCGGAGATGCTGAACTCACTCCCAGCATTCTGGAATTTCTCAGACAACTTCCAAAATCCTCAGTAGTGAAGGTTCAAAGGTTCAAAACGTGCCAAAGAATACTATCATGCCGGAGAGTTAAATTCAAATGTGTAGGTGTAAGTCTGAACACTTTTGTGTAAATTTGTGTAAATTGTGTAAATTGCATTCATTTCTTTACGAATGGTTTTAATATTTAATAGCTGATACATCATAGCCAGGATAATACCTATCAAGTTTCTTTTGAGTGCTGGCAAATTTTTTGGGTTATCCTAGGTTCTCTACACACATACTGCCATGTATGATAATCTATGTAACTGTATTTGTGTATACCTGAATAAACTTACTAGAAAATAAAAATAGAAAATAAAAAGAAAAGGTGAAGAAAATCATGCAAACAATAAATAATGAATAAATATGTTTATTTACTACAAGTACATGTACAAGGTATACAGGCCATAGCTGACATCAATGACATACTACTATATAGAAAGCCGTTTGTTATGCTGAGCATTTCCCGAAAATTAGGTAAATTTGGTCCCAGGATGCGACCCACACCAGTCCACTAACACCCAGGTACCAATAAAACTGATGGGTGAACATTGACAACCGGTGTAAAGAAACATGCCCAATGTTTCTACCCTCGCTGGGAATCGAACCCAGACCCTCACCGTGTGAAGCGAGAGCTTTAGCCACCCGGCCACGGGGCACTGTTAAATACTCCTTTGGAATACATTAATAATAATAATAAGAGTAGGAGGAGGAAGAGTAAGTATGGTTGCAAAATTGTCAATGGGGTTTTCTTTAAAAATGTCAGTTGTTTTAAATTCCACCATTTTGCAATTATTCGGAAGCTGCCATGGTTGGAAATATTGTAAACCTTCGCTATTAGGTCCTACACTGGGGATAAGTGGTCTGGTCTCATCGCCTGTTATGTCAACCTTCATTAACCAAATGATTTCTTTTGGTCATGCTGACGCTTTCTAGCACCTATTGATCTGGTCTGACTACACTTCTTTCGGGAAGCTTTTCGCTTTCTCTGATTTTTTGCGATGTTCTTCACATATTTTCCTCTCACTCTAAATTATTTTCAGTCCCTCCATTAGACTTTTCATTTCGACCTTCATAATGGTCCATTTCTCGTTCCGGCGGAGACTCTGGATTCAGTGGTGAGGAGGAAGATGGAGATGAACTTTCGTACCTCTTCCGTTTCTGTGGTCTCTCTGAAATCAGCAGCGAGGAAGATAAGGACGAGGTTTCCTTCCTCTTTCGTTTTGAGGGTCCTGCCTCATAGTCCAGTGGAGAGGAAGGTGAAGACGAGGTTTCCTTCCTCTTTCGTTTTGAGGGTCCTGCCTCATAATTCAGCGTAAAGGAAGGTGAAGACGAGGTTTCCTTCCTCTTTCGTTTTGTGGATCTCAAATCAGGTTCCAGCGCCAAGGATGATGCTGTACTTTCATTCCTCTTTCTCTTCGGTGATGTTTTCGAGTCCAGAGATGAAGACTGCAAAGATGAGCTTTTATGCTTCACCTGTATAAGCGGTGTCGTGTCAGGATCCGGTGACGAGGAAGATGAAGACGAACTTTCATGCCTTTTTTTCTTCAGCAGTTTCTTCCCTGTCTCCAGTTTCCATGACGAACGGGATGTCGGAAACTGAGACATATTTTCCTTAAATATTTATTCCACATTGTTCCAAGGCTAAAAATATCACTTGCCTCAGAACATGGTTTACCTTGTCGTATCTCGGGAGCAAACCAGTCACGTGTTTCTCCAGACCTCTTTTAATCATAACTAATAACTGTCCCAAATTTACTACTAAACCCAAAGATAATCAAGGTTATATTCCCATTCAGAATACAAATATTACTCTCCTTGATATCAATATGTGCGAAGCCCTTCTCCACAATCCTCTGCACGACACTTTTTATTGTATTACCTGAAAAAACATGGAAAATGTATATATTAAAATGTATTGTATATGAGAATGTATTGTAATACTTAAAAATGTATTGAAATGTATTGTATTAAATGCATTGCTATGAATGAAAGAGTGGAACATTTTATTTTGTTATCCGAAAACGTGGAAAATTGTGTAACAAATAAATGATGAAAAAAAAAATTGTGTAATGAATCACCTCTGATTTATATTGAGGTGGAAAAAATATGTTATCCACTTGGTGGTAAAAAAATTTACCAGGAAATCTGAAAGGTGGGAAAACCATTTATCTCTTAAACCCCATAGGGGGAACTTCAACAATTATGCTTACTTCTTGATTGAAGCTAATAATATAGTGGTGTGTAGCTGAGATTCAAGAGATAAAAATGCCCTAATAAGTCAGTATTAAGTCTAAATTTGTTTACCTTGATTGGATATGTCTTTTGAGATAAGAGATAAATCTAAGGAAGACGAAGCACCCTCCGAGATATAAGATTAATTAAAAAAAATATTGAAATGGGCAACCCTCTAAAATCTGCTAAATATTCTCGAAAAGTGTGTAAATTTGATCCAAAGATGTGGAACATTGAAAAATGGAAAAATTGTATTATTGATATCGATAAAATACCATGTCCCATAGAATGATCTTTAATCTTTTATATGAAAAAAAAAATTAAGAAAAAAAAAATAACACCTCAATTTCACACCTAGGTGTGAAGGGGGAAGAAGGGTCCCTGAAACCGTTTTGCTGTTTTCTCTACTACTGCTTATGTGTTTATTTTTCCATTGTGTTGGTATTTTATACCATTTTTTCCTTCTTGTAATAACTGGCGTGTGTAGGTACACTATGACCACGAGGTTCAGATTCTTGTAATAACTGGCGTGTGCAGGTACACTATGACCATGAGGTTCAAATTCTTGTAATAACTGGCGTTGCTGTTAGACAAGGTACAAACTATGACCATGAGGTTCAGATTCTTGTAATAACTGGCGTGTTTAGGTACAATATGACCACGAGGTTCAGATTCTTGTAATAACTGGCGTGTGTAGGTACACTATGACCACGAGGTTCAGATTCTTGTAATAACTGGCGTGTGTAGGTACACTATGACCATGAGGTTCAGATTCTTGTAATAACTGCGGTGTAGGTACACTATGACCAGAGGTTCGATTCTTGTAATAACTGGCGTGTTATGTACACTATGACCATGAGGTTCAGATTCTTGTAATAACTGGCGTGTTTAGGTACAAAATGACCACGAGGTTCAGATTCTTGTAATAACTGGCGTGTGCAGGTACAATATGACCATGAGGTTCAGATTCTTGTAATAACTGGCGTGTTTAGGTACAATATGACCACGAGGTTCAGATTCTTGTAATAACTGGCGTGTGTAGGTACACTATGACCAGAGGTTCAGATTCTTGTAATAACTGGCGTGTGTAGGTACACTATGACCATGAGGTTCAGATTCTTGTAATAATCGTGTACTTGAATGATTAGACGTATCTGGCGTGTTTAGGTACAATATGACCACGAGGTTCAGATTCTTATAATGAATTCGTTTATCATTAGGTTTTGTTTGCATACAGGAAAATTTGGACGTATTAAATAGTATAAAAGGAGTCATTGGAATTCGAGTATAACTCGAGAATGACTCTTCTGATCGACTTCAAATTTTCAACACTGCTGTGGTATCCTGAAGGCAAGGTTCATGCTGTTATTGGGTGGCATAAGTTCAAATTTACAATGATGTATTCTGTAAGAATGATGATGCTCCATAAGTTTAGTCTGAGTAATTGCAAATTTGAAAATTTATTGAAATTATTTAAAAAAAATGGAATTGTTATAATTATATCAACTACTGGAGAATGTCTTTTATGATTGGCTTCAAACTTCCACTGTTGCTGGGCTTTATTAGAAGAAAGTCTTGGCGTTCACTTTGAGATTTATAAATTTCAGTTTGCCAAATTTATTAAACTGTTATCTATGTAATAACTAAAGAATGCCTCTTCTGATCGGTTTCAAACCATAATTTCTTGAATATTAGTTGGAAATATTTTTGTAGTGATTTTGGTGTAAATTAGCCTTTTTTTATAGAAAATTTTAACATGATGGTTTTTCTTAGAATATAAAAATAAAATAGTTTTTCTTATAGGACTCTAGAGAATTTGAAACTTATAAATGAGGAAAGAAAACCAGCATAATAAAAATTCGCGTTTCTAGGGCATTTTTAAATTTAAAAAGGATAGATTTTATTTTCGGGAAAATTCTCAGCAACATTTATCGTTTTTATTTTTCCCCCCAATTTTTGTTTGTAAATCGAAAACACTTTATTCTTTCAGTCTGAAAAATCTCAATGCTGGTGAATGCGTCTATGGCAAAGTTCAGAAGGCTATTGGCATGCCTGGTTGCCCTATAACAAAGTTCACAAGACTATTGGCATGCCTGGTTGCCCTATGGAAAGTTCACAAGACTATTGGCATTCCTGGTTGCCCTATAGAAAGTTCACAAGACTATTGGCATGCCTGGTTGCCCTATGGAAAGTTCACAAGACTATTGGCATGCCTAGTTGCCCTATGGAAAGTTCACAAGACTATGTGGCATGCCTGGTTGCCCTATGGAAAGTTCACGAGACTATTTGGTATGCCTGGATGCCTCATGGACAGTGTTACAAAGGTCATTCCCAGGTTTAGATCGGCTTCAAAATTCCATCACTTCTGTATCCTCCTTAGAATAAAGTTAATATTATTCATTTAGTATCTAGATACCATTTTGCCACTTTCAGTGATCAGACAGGTCATAGGAGAGAAATTTATGCCATATGAACGATACTTAATTACGTTCATTATTTTTTATTTATGTAGTACCAAATTGTCCAGTGTAAAAAAAGCGAATAAATTAGAAGTACAGCGTATTCTTGCATATAAGAAGCTTCTGGGTCTACAAGATGAATGTTCATGTGACAGTTTGTGTTGTGATTGGTTGGCTTAATTATTATTGTGGCCAAGACCAGCAACAGACAACTGGGTCCACACACACGCAGACTTCCCTGGACCAGACTTAGAGAGTCATCCAAGTGCTATACTATCTTTCAGTTTTTCTTTCCCTTGATATTAGGGGAGAAAATCAAGGCAGCATGAAGTGGAGTTCAATAAGCCGGTGTTCTATAACCCGGTGCTCATCCACCCGGTGTTCAACCACCCGGTGTTCAACCACCCGGTGTTCAGCCACCTGGGATAAAGCCTCTTAATATTCGCTATATTTTATCACAGGCAGCCTACTATTTTATTCTTTACTAAATTCACTTTACTATTTTATACGTTATTATATTTTATATTTTTTTATATTTTATTATTATTATATTTTATATTTTTTTATTATTTTATTATTATTATTATTATTATTATTATTATTATTATTATTATTATTATTATTATTATTATTATTATTATTATTATTATGTGTATAATTGCCTGAATGAATTAGCAAACATTTCTCTGACACTTTCTTGGATTATTCGATTGGTGTAAATTTCTTTCATCGCCCCGAAAAATATATTATTTCTGTCTAGTATTGAAATTTTCTGGGCAGTGTATTATATTAATCTCAGTCTATTTTGGGTGTACTTTCCGTGGGTTAATTAAATTTTTCATTATGATACTGTCCTGGCTCTGCGTAATTATTTTTTAACTAAATTCTGCTATGTATATCATAGGTCAGTTTAAAGTGATTTAATATTTCTTCAAACCAATGACATGTTGTTTTTCATTATATTCAGATTGGAATTAAGTCTTTTCTAACTTCGGTCGAGACTTTCTGGGTGGAGAAATTACCGGAGAGACAAAGAAAACTGTCCTGCAATTACACCCACCAAGACAGCCACGAACGTACACAAAAACACCCAGATCTCGTTATTCAATGAAAATTTTAGTCCTACTTATGTCACTATTATACATTTTTTTCATTTATGTAGCAGAATAATCGCATGCGTGAATTTTGTAATATGTGTCAATAACTGCTCGATTCTTAATCTAATTGTCCACCTCCATAAAAATGTAGTAAGTATTATTGCATTTTTACCTGGCAAAAATAATTTTGGAGGTCGCTGCTACAACCTGGTCAGTACGCCTCTCTTGTTAATGTCTCCCATGCTATGTTGTGATGACCTGTGATGAAGGGATATTACCATTTATTACAAAATGAATTAGGACACAATATATTTCAGTACGCCATGAAATGTGTGGGACAAGAGGAAATGTCGAATGAAGATGATGAATTGCTGGAGGAAGTTCATTCTTGGGAGAAGTAATAATGAGATCAACGATGAGTGTTGCACCGGAAGTTAGCAAAGATGAAGTGAATAGGAAGGCAAGGTGTGAAAGGGGCGAGAGTGAAGGGATTGTGTATGAAGGAATTGAGAATGAAGAAAGTGGGTGTGATTGAATTTAGTACGATGGAGGAGAGAAAGAAGGAAATGTGAAAGATGGAAGAGTATTTAATGAATGAGAATGTGAAAGGAATGATAATAAACGAGGAGAATATGAAGAATTGAGAGTACGAAAGATGTAAATATACAGGACGGAAGTATGAAAGAAATGAATAAAACAATAAGTAGGTTAGAAATTGGAATCATAGAATGGATTAAGATTGAAATGTGTGACGCAGTTCTAATGAAGTAGACGAATATTTGATGGTTTTATTCATGTTTATAAAAGAAGAAAAGAGAAAAAATAATGTGATAATTATAATAGAATAAGCCTGTTGACCATACCAGGCAAAGTGCAAGTCAGAATTATGATCGCTGGCGTGATGGAAAAGAAAAAATATGCATAACAAAGAAGAGTGTGAAATTTAAAGGGAAGGGAATATATAAAGGAAAGCAGCACTTTGGTGCTTTTGTAGGTTTGGAAAAGTTACAAATATATTTATTCGGACGTAATTTTTTGATAGCTACAGTGTAGGAATTGAGTTATAATTTCCAAGGAAAGCAATAAAATAAGATGTGTAATATCGACTTCACAAGCTGATGCCATGTTTATCACGGTTACCATCATGTTTACCGCTGCTACCATCATGTTTACCACTGCTACCATCATGTTTACCAATGATACCATCATGTTTACCACTGATACCATCATGTTTACCACTGCTACCATCATGTTTACCACTGCTACCATCATGTTTACCGCTGCTACCAACATGTTTACCACTGATACCATCATGTTTACCACTGCTACCAACATGTTTACCACTGCTACCATCATGTTTACCACTGCTACCATCATGTTTGCCACTGCTACCAACATGTTTGCCACTGCTACCAACATGTTTACCACTGCTACTAACACGTTTACCACTGCTACCATCATGTTTACCACTGCTACCATCATGTTTACCACTGCTACCAACATGTTTACCACTGCTACCATCATGTTTACCACTGCTACCATCATGTTTACCGCTGCTACCAACATGTTTACCGCTGCTACCAACATGTTTACCGCTGCTACCAACATGTTTACCGCTGCTACCAACATGTTTACCACTGCTACCATCATGTTTACCACTGCTACCAACATGTTTACCACTGCTACCAACATGTTTACCACTGCTACCATCATGTTTACCACTGCTACCAACATGTTTACCACTGCTACCAACATGTTTACCACTGCTACCATCATGTTTACCACTGCTACCAACATGTTTACCACTGCTACCAACATGTTTACCACTGCTACCAACATGTTTACCACTGCTACCAGTATGTTTACCACTGCTACCATCATGTTTACCACTGCTACCAACATGTTTACCACTGCTACCAACATGTTTACCACTGCTACCATCATGTTTACCACTGCTACCAACATGTTTACCACTGCTACCAACATGTTTACCACTGCTACCAACATGTTTACCACTGCTACCATCATGTTTACCACTGCTACCATCATGTTTACCACTGCTACCATCATGTTTACCACTGCTACCAACATGTTTACCACTGCTACTATCATGTTTACCACTGCTACCATCATGTTTACCACTGCTACCAGCATGTTTACCACTGCTACAAACATGTTTACCACTGCTACCAACATGTTTACCACTGCTACCAACATGTTTACCACTGCTATCAACATGTTTACCGCTGCTACCAACATGTTTACCACTGCTACCAACATGTTTACCACTGCTACCAACATGTTTACCACTGCTACCAACATGTTTACCACTGTTACCAACATGTTTACCACTGCTACCAACCGTCCAAGACTAAAGTTACTACAATAATGTAAACTTCTCTCTAACACCATTTCGCATAAACTTTTGCATATTTTTTCTTTTTACCATAATTTTTTTTTATAAACTAGTTTTATTACAGTCAAAATAGCCTTATCTTACAGGAAATTTTATGAGGAATACAAAAGCCGTATCAGAAATTTATGAAGTTAAAAACAAGCTACTTCACATATGCAAAAAAATGGCGTCGAATAAAACTTACGCCCGGGATGCTACCTGTGGAAACAATATTTTGCCCATGTTTTAGACATACCCAACACGGCCTGGACAGAAAATTTGTCCGTCTTATTGCCAGGTACTGACTACTATCATTTTCATTATAACTTCAATATCTAAACTACGCTATCTACAATACTCATCATTCACACTATCTCCATTACTCATCATGCACTCTGTTCTTAATAATCAACATTCACACTATCTTCATTACTCATCATTCACATATTTTCATTACACAGCATTAACAATATATTCATTAGTCATCATTCACACTATCTTTATTACTCGTCATTCACATTACATTTACTACTCATTATCTGCACTAACTTCACTACTCATCATCCTTACTAACTTCACTTCTCATCATCGTCACTATATTGTCATCATCTGCACTAACTTCGCTATTCATCATCGTCACTATATTCACTACTCATCATCTGCACTATCTTCATTACTCATCATCCTCACTTAGTTCACTACTCATCATCCTCACTAACTTCACAACTCATCGTTCTCATTAACTTCACTACTCATCATCTTCACTATCTTCATTACTCATCATTCACATATTTTCATTACTCAGCATTAACTGTATATTCATTAGTCATCATTCACACTATCTTTATTACTCGTCATTCACATTACATTTACTACTCATTATCTGCACTAACTTCACTAATCATCATCCTTACTAACTTCACTAGTCATCATCCTACTAACTTCACTTCTCATCATCCTCACTAACTTCACTACTCATCATCCTTACTAACTTCACTACTCATCATCCTCACTAACTTCACTACTCATCATCCTCACTAACTTCACTACTCACAATCCTTACTAACTTCACTACTCATCATCCTCACTAAATTCACTTCTCTTCATCCTCACTAACTTCACTTCTCATCATCCTCACTAACTTCACTACTCATCATCCTCACTAACTTCACTACTCATCATCCTCACTAAATTCACTTCTCTTCATCCTCACTAACTTCACTTCTCATCCTCACTAACTTCACTTCTCTTCATCTTCACTAACTTCACTTCTCATCATCGTCACTATATTGTCATCATCTGCGCTAACTTCACTATTCATCATCCTCACTATATTCACTACTCATCATATGCACTATCTTCATTACTCATCATCCTCACTTAGTTCACTACTCATCATCCTCACTAACTTCACAACTCATCGTTCTCATAACTTCACTACTCATCATCCTCACAAACTTCACTACTCATCATCCTCACTACACTACTCATCATCATCATTTACTTCACTATTCATCATCCTCACTAACTTCACTACTAATCATCCTCATTAACTTCACTACTCATCATTCTCACTAACTCAATACTCATCATTCTCACTATTTTCACTATCATCCTCATTAACTTCACTACTCATCATCTTCACTAACTTCACTACTCATCATCCTCACTAACTTCACTTCATCATCCTACTAACTTCACTTATCATCATCCTCACTAACTTCACTTATCATCATCCTCACTAACTTCACTTATCATCATCCTCACTAACTTCACTTATCATCATCCTCACTAACTTCACTTATCATATCCTCACTAACTTCACTTATCATCATCCTCACTAACTTCACTTATCATCATCCTCACTAACTTCACTTATCATCATCCTCACTAACTGTCATCACCTGCACTAACTTCATTACATTCCATCCTCACTATATTTAACTAATAACATATTATACTGTACTTAGTCCCTCTCAGTCCTTTATTTTCATAACCTTCCGCAAGTTTTGTTTCTTATATTGTCGTAGTAAATATGACTAAATACTTGCGTTTCTCTGGATGGAAATCCTTCGATGACTTCTGTCATACCTACATTGAAAAATGCAGCCCGAGCGATATATTCTGAGGAATGAATTGATGGAGTGGTATAAGGAATATTGTGAGAGGAGAGGTGTGGCAGCAGCATCAGCTGTGAACATTGGCCGTACTCTCAGTAGGATGGTAGTCCGGGCTAACAGACGGGTGGGGGGACACAACGGACTGGCTCAACAGTATGCATACACTGGTATAGCTTGGAGGGACTGCCCAGCAAGTTACTGCCCTCATGTTCTTGTTGAAGAAGGTGAGCAGTTGGACCCTCTGCTCCTGACTTACTCTTATGTTCCCTTAGTGCGACTTAGTCGAGACTCCTATGACGAAGACATGGAAATGTGAATGGAAGAATGAAGGAAGTGAGAGGTTATGTTTATTATTATTATTTTTTTGCATGATGCGCCGGAGCTTTCACCAAGTCATCACATTCTCAAAGACGAGAATGTGTTGAGATTTTTAGTTTGTTTATTAACAGAACAATTATGTTACCAAGATGAGCAAGAAAAGCAGATAATAAATTATGGATCCCATTTCTTTTCCATCCACTCAAAAATATTACCAGCTGAAGGAAACAGATATGTAGGACATAAACTTTTGATCAATTTTAAATGTAAAAAAAAAAAATGTTAGGGGATAAGGATGGTGTGTGTGTGTGTTAGTTACCATTTTGTCCTAGGCACATGTCGATTAGACACTAGGCCTGTTGTATATATATATATATATATATATGTGTGTGTGTGTGTGTGTGTGTGTGTGTGTGTGTGTGTGTGTGTGTGTGTGTGTGTGTGTGTGTGTGTGTGTATGTGCGTGTATATGTGTGTGTGTGTGTTGGAAGATTAACAGATGTGGAAGGTAAGTAAGGCTCTTGATCTTGGTCAGGAGGGTCGAGTATTCAGGCCTCGACGGTGGGAGAAGAAAGTGACAGATATTTGTTTAGAGACATTCATTTTTGTAATTGTATTTACAATTTTCACTTGATTTAATTATAGAATATTAAATACTGTTGAATGTGTGAAAAGGAAGTTAGTTTATTATGATCATAATGAACCCACAAACCCATCCTGTGGGTGATAGCCAGACGATTACAGAGGCACATAATAAGTCCAAAGCCTGAGCAGGAAAGTTTTGTTAGCTGAACAAGTTACAGTGGGATGAACTTTTTACATGTTTATATCTGGTTACAATCGTAATGAGTTATTTATGCAGACATGAATTAGGTCACACACAAAATATCAAAATTTTAAGTGGTAATGCATCATTAACAATGGGCAGAGGGTATTTTTCCAGAATTGTTAAAATACTTTGACATTTCTTAAAAATTTCTAAGTGAGTTCTCTCTAAATTCATTAATTATATCGCATTGCAGTATATATTGACGCAAGGTGTGACAATTGTCCATCTGGCAATCTTTACATTTCGTTTGGTCTACATTTGGTGGTGGTGATTCAACTTGCCAGAGATACTGGTAACTCAGCCGTTGAAAAGAAAGAATGCTGTTGTAAATCAAATGCAAATAGAGAAAAGTGGAAAAAAGGCACAGAGCAAATCTATATTAATACGAAGTTTCACATACTTTATAAAGATTCATGTACTTATGAAGGTCTCATTTTACTGAATAAATTCATTAACTTTTAAACGTCTTCGTTTGTAACAATAAAAAAGAGTCGACTATACCTTCTTTCACCTCACTTCTTATTAATTCTATTCACACTATCTTCATTACTCATCATTCACTAAATTAATGCTACTAATACATCATGTGTATTAATGCTACTAAACTGAACTGATCCCTGGGGATAATTACCTGAGGGGGAGGTCTGGCGGGCGTTGGTGGGTATGAGCAAGGGAAAGGCACCGGGGATTGATGGATTGCCTTGCGAATTCTATTCACAGCACAGGCAGATAATGAAAGGGTTTTTGGTAGCGTTAATGAATACCATGAAGGAGCCAGTGTTGGGTACTTTACAGGCCACGGCGGTGGTCGTTTTGGTCCCGAAGGGAAAGAAACAAAGTACCCTGCAGGATTATGGGGCCATATCCTCACTATGCACGGACTACAAATTGTTCGCAAAGATTTTGGGGAATCGTATGAAATGTATTGTAGGGCGCGTGTTGTCGGAAAATCAATACGGGTTGCCTGGCAGGTCTATGGACCTGGGACATGGGCTTATTAATTAACGAGTAGCCCATTCAGTATAACTGAATGTTGTACTCGCTAACCAAGGACATACGGTGGTGTGGACGTCTCTAAGCTAATTTCATTCTCAACCTGTTTGGGGTACTAGCTCAACGAGCAGTATATATATATTATTGTAACCACGAACGAGTGGTATATAGATTATATATATAAATATATATATATATATATATATATTTATATATATATATATATATATATATATATATATATATATATATATATATATATATATATATATATATATATATATAAGAACATAAGAACATAAGAACATAAGAAAAAAAGAGGAACACTGCAGCAGGCCTGTTGGCCCATACTAGGCAGGTCCTTCACAATCCGTCCCACTAACAGAATATTTGCTCAACCCAATTTTCAATGCTACCCAAGAAATAAGCTTTGACAATTCTACCCACTCATGCGCGAGTCCCACTCAAATCCAACCCCTCTCACTCATGAATTTATCCAACCTAAATTTGAAACTACCCAAGGTCCTAGCTTCAATAACCCTACTAGGCAGACTGTTCCACTCATCAACTACCCTATTTCCAAGCCAATACTTTCCTATATCCTTTCTAAATCTAAACTTATCTAACTTGAATCCATTATTGCGGGTTCTCTCTTGGAGAGATATCCTCAAGACCTTATTTATATCCCCTTTGTTAATACCCATATTCCACTTGTATACCTCGATCATGTCTCCCCTCATTCTACGTCTTACAAGTGAATGTAATTTAAGGGTCTTCAATCTTTCTTCGTAAGAAAGATTTCTAATGCTATGTATTAATTTAGTCATTCTACGCTGAATGTTTTCTAACGAATTTATGTCCATTCTGTAATATGGAGACCAAAACTGAGCTGCGTAATCTAGGTGAGGCCTTACTAATGATGTATAAAGCTGTAATATAACCCCTGGACTTCTGTTGCTAACACTTCTTGATATAAATCCCAGTAATCTATTTGCCTTATTACGTACACTTAGGCATTGCTGTCTTGGTTTAAGGTTGCTGCTTACCATCACCCCCAAGTCCTTCTCGCAATCTGTATGGCTAAGTTCTACAATATTTAACTTATAAGTGCTTGGGTTATGGACACTCCCGAGCTTCAGAACCTTGCATTTATCTACATTGAATTGCATCTGCCACTTTTCTGACCACGAATTAAGTTTGTCTAAATCTTCCTGAAGTTCTATGACATCTATATATATATACATATATATATATATATATATATATATATATATATATATATATATATATATATATATATATATATATATATTATATATATATATATATATATATATATATATATATATATATATATATATATATATATATATATATATATATATATATATATATATATTATATATATATATATATATATATATATATATATATATATATATATATGTCGTGCCGATTAGGTAAAACTGGTCAATTAGCAAGAACTCATCTAATATTAAGTCCTTTCTAAAATTTTCTCTTATACGTTTAAAGATATATTTTTTTTCATTTATGTTAATGAAAAAAATTATAATTTTTTACCAAGAGAAACTTTGAAAACCTACCTAACCTTATTACAACAAGCGCAATTTAATTTAGCCTAACCCAACTAAATATATTTTAGATACGTTAACAATAATTTAATAATAAACAAACACAATGAAATATATTTTTTTCTTTAGGTTCCGAATGATTTTTGCGAAATTATTGCATACACAAATTTTCACTTGTCTTATATGGCAAGAAGAGCGTTGCTATTTAAGCCAAAATCGCAAGTTTTACCTAATCGGCTCGACATATATATATATATATATATATATATATATATATATATATATATATATATATATATAAAAGATCACAGTAATCAGGTGATATCAGAATATCAGAATATATATATATATATATATAAATAATAATATATATATATATATATATATATATATATATATATATATATATATATATATATATATATATATATATATATATATATATATATATATATAAATTATGTAATATCACAGTCACTAGCGAAATGATTATGAAACAGCTGGACCGACTGAAACAAAATAAATCGCCGGGTCCTGATGAGCTTTTGCAAGGGTTCTTAAGGAATGCAAATGGAACTCTGTGAACCAATATCTAACATTTTTAATTTATCTCTTCAAACAGGTGTAGTGTCTGATATGTGGAAGATGGCTAATGTAATTGGTATTTTTAAAGCAGGGGACAAGTCACTACCGTCAAACTACCGCCCAATAAGCCTGACCTCAATTGTAGGCAAATTACTAGAGTCAATTATAGCTGATATTATTAGAAGCCATCTAGATAACCATAATTTGATTAATGATACCCAGCATGGATTCACGAGGGGTCGTTCCTGCCTATCTAATTTATTAACCTTCTTCAGTAAAGCTTTTGAGGCTGTTGATCACGATAAAGAATTCGATATTGTTTATTTAGACTTTAGTAAGGCTTTTGATAGAGTACCTCACCAGAGACTGTTAAAGAAAGTGGCAGCTCATGGCATTGGGGGAAAAGTGCTGTCATGGATCGAGTCATGGCTCACCAATAGGAAGCAGAGAGTGTGCATAAATGGGGTTAAATCCGAATGGGGACTTGTAACAAGTGGTGTTCCACAGGGATCAGTCTTAGGCTCATTGTTATTTATAATATATATCAATGACCTTGATGAGGGAATTACTAGTGATATGAGCAAATTCGCCGACGACACGAAGATAGGTAGGATAATTGATTCAAACATAGATGTCATAGAACTTCAGGAAGATTTAGACAAACTTAATTCGTGGTCAGAAAAGTGGCAGATGCAGTTCAATGTAGATAAATGCAAGGTTCTGAAGCTCGGGAGTGTCCATAACCCAAGCACTTATAAGTTAAATAACGTAGAACTTAGCCATACAGATTGCGAGAAGGACTTGGGGTGATGGTAAGCAGCAACCTTAAACCAAGACAGCAATGCCTAAGCGTACGTAATAAGGCAAATAGATTACTGGGATTTATATCAAGAAGTGTTAGCAACAGAAGTCCAGAGGTTATATTACAGCTTTATACATCATTAGTAAGGCCTCACCTAGATTACGCAGCTCAGTTTTGGTCTCCATATTACAGAATGGACATAAATTCGTTAGAAAACATTCAGCGTAGAATGACTAAATTAATACATAGCATTAGAAATCTTCCTTACGAAGAAAGATTGAAGACCCTAAAATTACATTCACTTGTAAGACGTAGAATGAGGGGAGACATGATCGAGGTATACAAGTGGAAAATGGGTATTAACAAAGGGGATATAAATAAGGTCTTGAGGATATCTCCAAGAGAGAACCCGCAATAATGGATTCAAGTTAGATAAGTTTAGATTTAGAAAGGATATAGGAAGTATTGGTTTGGAAATAGGGTAGTTGATGAGTGGAACAGTCTGCCTAGTAGGGTTATTGAAGCTAGGACTTTGGGTAGTTTCAAATTTAGGTTGGATAAATTCATGAGTGAGAGGGGTTGGATTTGAGTGGGACTCGCGCATGAGTGGGTAGAATTGTCAAAGCTTATTTCTTGGTTAGCATTGAAAATTGGGTTGAGCAAATATTCCGTTAGTGGGACGGATTGTGAAGGACCTGCCTAGTATGGGCCAACAGGCCTGCTGCAGTGTTCCTCCTTTCTTATGTTCTTATGTTCTTATATATATATATATATATATATATATATATATATATATATATATATATATATATATATATATATATATATATATATATATATATATATATATATATATATATATATATATATATATATATATATATATATATATATATATATATATATATATATATATATATATATATATATATATATATATATATATATATATATATATATATATATATATATATATATATATATATATATATATATATATATATATATATATATATATATATATATATATATATATATATATATATATATATATTATATATATATATATATATATATATATATATATATATATATATATATATATAATATATATATATATATATATATATATATATATATATATATATATATATATATATATATATATATTAGGCATTGCTGTCTTGGTTTAAGGTTGCTGCTTACCATCACCCCCAAGTCCTTCTCGCAATCTGTATGGCTAAGTTCTACGTTATTTAACTTATAAGTGCTTGGGTTATGGACACTCCCGAGCTTCAGAACCTTGAATTTATCTACACTGAACTGCGTCTGCCACTTTTCTGACCACGAATTAAGTTTGTCTAAATCTTCCTGAAGTTCTATGACATCTATGTTTGAATCAATTATCCTACCTATCTTCGTGTCGTCGGCGAATTTGCTCATATCACTAGTAATTCCCTCATCAAGGTCATTGATATATATTATAAATAACAATGGGCCTAAGACTGATCCCTGTGGAACACCACTTGTTACAAGTCCCCATTCGGATTTAACCCCATTTATGCACACTCTCTCCTTCCTAATAGTGAGCCATGACTCGATCCATGACAGCACTTTTCCCCCAATGCCATGAGCTGCCACTTTCTTTAACAGTCTCTGGTGAGGACTCTATCAAAAGCCTTACTAAAGTCTAAATAAACAATATCGAATTCTTTATCGTGATCAACAGCCTCAAAAGCTTTACTGAAGAGGGTTAATAAATTAGATAGGCAGGAACGGCCCCTCGTGAATCCATGCTGGGTATCATTAATCAAATTATGGTTATCTAGATGGCTTCTAATAATATCAGCTATAATTGACTCTAGTAATTTGCCTACAATTGAGGTCAGGCTTATTGGGCGGTAGTTTGACGGTAGTGAGTTGTCCCCTGCTTTAAAAATAGGAATTACATTAGCCATCTTCCACATATCAGACACTACACCTGTTTGAAGAGATAAATTAAAAATGTTAGATATTGGTTCACAGAGTTCCATTTTGCATTCCTTAAGAACCCTTGCAAAACGCTCATCAGGACCCGGCGATTTATTTTGTTTCAGTCGGTCCAGCTGTTTCATAATCATTTCGCTAGTGACTGTGATATTACATAATTTATCTTCTTCTGGGCCTCTGTAAAAATTAATTACTGGGATATTATTAATGTCTTCCTGTGTGAAAACCAAGAGAAAATAATTATTAAAAATAGAGCACATATCATTCTCCTTGTCAGTATATATATATATATATATATATATATATATATATATATATATATATATATATATATATATATATATATATATATATATATATATATATATATATATATGCCTGCTGAATGTCATATACAGGGTTTTAAATTGTTCCAAGTAGACAGAAGTTTCGGGAAGGGGGTGGAGTGGCACTGTATGTCCGAGATCGCTTGAACTGTTGCTTAAAAAGGAATAAAGTCTGAAATAACACATACAGAGTCTGTCTGGATAGAATTTTCAGAGGGCATGAAAAATTGATTTTAGGTGTGATATACCGTCCCCAAACTTAGATAGGGCCCAAAGGGGAGACCACTATGGGAGGAAATTGTTAAGGCCACAATGCACGATAACGTAGTTATTCTGGGTGACATCAACTTTAGTCAAATTGATTGGAATTTTTTGACTGGGAATTTAGAATCTAACGACTTCTTAGAAGTAGTTCAAGATTGTTTTTGAAGCAGTTTGTGACAGAACCTACAAGGGAAATAATCTGCTTGACTTAGTTCTGGCAAACAAGGAAACTCTTGTTAATAATTTAGAAATTACAGAGGAACTCGCGCAAGCGACCACAAATCAATTACCTTTGGCATTGAATGGAAGTTTCATAGTAGGAATAACTCAGTAACGGTCCCAGATTTTCGCTTAGCAGATTAGAATGGACTTAGAGAACACTTATCATCTGTGGACTGGGGTAATGAAGAGAGCTATCAATATGACAGTTTTCTGAACACTATACATGCTGCCCAAAGAACATTTATCCCATATAAAGAAATTAGATCGAATAGAAATGACCCAAAATGGATGAATAATAGGCTCAAATATCTTTTAGGGCAGAAGAAAGGAATTTATAGGCGTATCAAAAGAGGTGAGGGTCATCTTATGAATCAGTATATTGACATTAAGAGGACGTTAAAAAGGGATAAGAGAAGCTAAGCGGGACTACGAAATTAAAGTTGCTAGGATTCGAAAACTAACCCAAAAGTTTTTCCAGGTGTATAGAACAAAAGTTAGAGATAAGATAGGTCCCCTTAAAAATAATTATGGGTATCTTACTGACAAAGAGAATGAAATGTGCTCTATTTTTAATAATTATTTTCTCGGTTTTCACTCAGGAAGACACTAATAATATCCCAAGAATTAGGTATTTTAGTGGGCCTGAAGAAGATAAATTATGTAGTATCACTGTCACTAGCGAAATTGTTATCAAACAGATAGACCGTTTGAAGCAAAATAAATCGCCAGGCCCTGATGAGCTTTTTTCAAGGGTTCTTAAGGAATGCAAAATTGAACTCTGTGAACCCTTAACTAACATTTTTAACCTATCTCTTCAAACAGGTGTAGTGTCTGATACGTGGAAGATGGCTAATGTAATTCCTATTTTTAAAGCAGGGGACAAGTCGTTACCATCAAATTACCGCCCAATAAGTCTAACATCAATTGTAGGCAAATTATTAGAGTCGATTATAGCTGATAACATAAGAAGCCATCTCGATAGGCATAATTTGATAAATGATACTCAACATGGATTCACCAGGGGCCGTTCCTGCCTAACTAATTTATTAACTTTTTTCAGTAAGGCTTTTGAGGCAGTTGATCATGATAAAGAATTCGATATTGTTTATTTGTATTTTAGTAAGGCTTTTGATAGAGTACCACATCAGAGACTGTTAAAGAAAGTGGCTGCTCACGGCATTGGGGGTAAAGTGTTTTCATGGATCGAGTCATGGCTCACCAATAGGAAGCAGAGGGTGTGCATAAATGGGGTTAAATCGGAGTGGGGATCTGTAACAAGTGGCGTTCCACAGGGATCGGTTTTGGGCCCGTTGTTGTTTATAATATATATAAATTACCTTGACGAGGGAATTACTAGTGATATGAGCAAATTCGCTGATGACACGAAGATAGGTAGGATAATCGATTCAGACGTAGATGTCACGGAACTTCAGGAGGATTTAGACAAACTCAATTCCTGGTCAGAAAAGTGGCAGATGCAGTTCAATGTAGATAAATGCAAGGTTCTAAAGCTCGGGAGTGTCCATAACCCAAGCACTTATAAGTTAAATAACGTAGAACTTAGCCATACAGATTGCGAGAAGGACTTGAGGGTGATGGTAAGCAGCAACCTTAAACCAAGACAGCAATGCCTAAGCGTACGTAATAAGGCAAATAGATTACTGGGATTTATATCAAGAAGTGTTAGCAACAGAAGTCCAGAGGTTATATTACAGCTTTATACATCATTAGTAAGGCCTCACCTAGATTACGCAGCTCAGTTCTGGTCTCCATATTACAGAATGGACATAAATTCGTTAGAAAACATTCAGCGTAGAATGACTAAATTAATACATAGCATTAGAAATCTTCCTTACGAAGAAAGATTGAAGACCCTTAAATTACATTCACTTGTAAGACGTAGAATGAGGGGAGACATGATCGAGGTATACAAGTGGAAAATGGGTATTAACAAAGGGGATATAAATAAGGTCTTGAGGATATCACTCCAAGAGAGAACCCGCAATAATGGATTCAAGTTAGATAAGTTTAGATTTAGAAAGGATATATGAAAGTATTGGTTTGGAAATAGGGTAGTTGATGAGTGGAACAGTCTGCCTAGTAGGGTTATTGAAGCTAGGACCTTGGGTAGTTTCAAATTTAGGTTGGATAAATTCATGAGTGAGAGGGGATGGATTTGAGTGGGACTCGCACATGAGTGAATGGAATTGTCAAAGCTTATTTCTTGGGTAGCATTGAAAATTGGGTTGAACAAGTGTTCTGTTAGTGGGACGGATTGTGAAGGACCTGCCTAGTATGGGCCAACAGGCCTGCTGCAGTGTTCCTCCTTTCTTATGTTCTTATGTTCTTATATATATATATATATATATATATATATATATATATATATATATATATATATATATATATATATATATATATATATATATATATATATATAGTTATAAGGATGATGAGGATAACAAAAAGAATAGGTGACGAAAGATTGGATATCAGATTGGAGGGAGAGAGTATGGAGGAGGTGAATGTATTCAGATATTTGGGAGTGGACATGTCGGCGGATGGGTCTATGAAGGATGAGGTGAATCATAGAATTGATGAGGGGAAAAGGGTGAGTGGAGCACTTCGAGGTCTGTGGAGACAAAGAACCTTGTCCATGGAAGTAAAGAGGGAATGTATGAGAGTATAGTTATACCAACGCTCTTATATGGGTGTGAAGCATGGGTGATGAATGTTGCAACGAGGAGAAGGCTGGAGGCAGTGGAGATGTCATGTCTGAGGTCAATGTGTGGTGTGAATATAATGCAGAGAATTCGGAGTTTGGAAATTAGGAGGAGGTGCGGATTACCAAAACGATTGTTCAGGAGCTGAGGAGGGTTGTTGAGGTGGTTTGGACATGTAGAGAGAATGGAACGAGACAGAGTGACTTCGAGAGTGTATAAATCTGTAGTGGAGGGAAGGCGGGGTAGGGTCGGCCTAGGAAAGGTTGGAGGGAGGGAAGGAAGTTTTGTGTGCGAGGCTTGGACTTCCAGCAAGCATGTGTGAGCGTATTTGATAGGAGTGAATGGAGGCATATGGTTTTAATACTTGACGTGCTGTTGGAGTGTGAGCAAAGTAACATTTATGAAGGGATTCAGGGAAACCGGCAGGCCGGACTTGAGTTCTGGAGATGGGAAGTACAGTGCCGGCACTCTGAAGGAGGGGTGTTAATGTTGCAGTTTTATAACTGTAGTGTAAAGCACCCTTCTGGCAAGACAGTGATGGAGTGAATGATGATGAAAGTTTTTCTTTTCGGGCCACCCTGCCTTGGTGGGAATCGGCCGATGTGTTAATAAAAAATATATATATATATATATATATATATATATATATATATATATATATATATATATATATATTATATATATATATATATATATATATATATAGATAGATAGATATCAAAATATGCAAGACAACCACTATGAAAAATAGAGGAATTCCAAGCGCTTTCGTGACAACTCACATTATCAAGAACTATAAAAGGAAACATGACAAGAGGGCTTATATAAGGGCAAGACTACACCTCACAGTCACATCACACTAACAAAGACCACACCTCACAGTAGGTAACATCGCACGACTCTGTGAAGAGGAAAATAAGAAAGGACCTGAAACTCTTCCCAAGAATTAAGATTAGTCCAATTTATCATTAAATTCTTCCCAAATTTAATTAATTATAAATGAATCCAATTTATATAAACCAAAAGAAATATTCATATTATTTTCAAAACTGCTTTTAATGAAACATGATTCTATTATATTCCTCTCAACCATGGACTTGCTTGATACAACCTTCTCAGCATTTTGAAAATCAATTGGATGGTTAAAATCTTCACATGAATAAATAGAGCATTAGAATCTTGTCCAGTTCTAATGCTATATTTATGTTGTTTTAATCTTAGTTCAAGACTTTTACCAGTTTGACCATAATAAACTTTATCGCATATTTTACCGGGATTCTTATAGACACATCCGTCAGCATTTTGGGGGGAATTTTTTATCAGAAGTCTTTTTACTGTATCAAGATTTTTTAAATATATATATATATATATATATATATATATATATATATATATATATATATATATATATATATATATATATATATATAAATATACCTGCCTGAAAGCTGGGTGCCTTGGATCAATGTCTAGCGTGAGCTGGCGGCCAAGGTATTCGACCAGTGTAATACGGTCGGCAAAGCACTCGTACCTTGTCACAAGGTTCGTAGGTTCGAGTCTCCGTCGGCCAGAGATTAGTGTTTGTGAATATTTCGCCTGCTCTCAAGCTATTATATTCTAGCATATATATATATATATATATATATATATATATATATATATATATATATATATATATATATATATATATATATATATATATATCCGGCCAGCCGATTTCCTGAATCCCTTCATAAATGTTACTTTGCTCACTCCAACAGCTTGTCAAGTATTAAAAATCCATTTGTCTCCATTCACTCCTATCAAATAGGCTCACGCATGCTTGCTGGAAATCAAAGCCCCTCACACAAACCTCTTTTTTCCCTTCCCTCTTACCTTCCTTGCCGATCCTACCCCGCCTTCCTCCACTACAGATTTATACACTCTCGAAGTCATTCTATTTAGTTCCATTCTTCTACATGTCCGGGAAACCACCTCAACAGTTTCGAACCCATGTTGTACTGGCCCGTCACTGTGAGCGAGAACCACTTTTGGACTCCCTGAAGTGGCAGCTGCCCCTCCTTCCTCCCTGGTGTATTGGAGATAGGTATCAGCTAAGGAAGATGCAAATGTGTAGTCCCACACCACCTGCTTGTTGTCTGTCCAGGCTTGAAGGGTGATGCCATCTGGATGCTTTTGGCTGCCATCAGATCTGCTTAGTTGGGGTGGCTCCCTTACTGCTGGGCATCCGGCTGTTGTGAGGCTCCTCTTGATAATGTTATTAACCTCTTCATATCTTGCAATTTTTCCCCTTGGATTTACGACACACACGAACGAGTGGTATTAATCAATAACTGCACTTCACTAGCCAGGATTCGAACCTATGATGTTTTGGCCCGCCTCATGGTGAGCGAAAACACATAACGCCTTGGGACCACTGAACCACACAATCCTTAGGTGTAAGTATCTTCTGCGCGGACATGAGAATTACGCGAAAAATATGATATTGGGTTTTGTTTACAGAAAAAAAGTGTAAGTATTTGGCAACAATTTGGCGAAAACCCCATCATAATGCGATGTTTCTGAGCAAATTATAGCTACTTGAAACATGTCTGGTGATCCACCAGGTAGTTTACTATATACATAAATGTGAGGTGAACTTTTTATAATTTTTTTTTTGTTTGTTTTCAATTTTCTGTATTTTTCTCCCTAATACAGTAAATCTACCACTTAACATCTTTACAGTGTGGGAAGGGCTTATAACAGAGGTGGGCGGAGCTTGTATGATGATGCAACACCCATTTATCGATGTCGGCAGTCTGACCGCCGCTCACAAGATACTGACGCTATTATTGCTAATATTCTTTTTCTGCTTATATAATTTATTCAATAATGATATTATGCATAAGATAAATAAGATAAACGAATAAGAAAGCAGGCCAAAATAATATTTGTATATTTTATAGTGGAGGGTGATGGTAGCCTTGAAGAAATGTTACCGACTATAAGAGAAGGGTTTTCTCTGTTTCCTCTGGTAGAACTAGAGAAAACATTGTTTCATACACCGGAAACAATAAGAAGTTACTTATATTGTATAGAAAAAGCCCAAAATAGCGCGATTTTCATGAATTTTGTTTTACTTTTCTGAGGAAATTAGTTAGTCTTGCGTTCACCCTAAATCTCGAATCAAGATTTTCGCCTATTGTAGCATTGCTCCATTATTAATGTTTGGGATTGAAATGATTTTCACAGACAATTTAAAACAAAGTGCGTTTGACTTTATTAAAGGTAAATTTTGAATATCTCAAATCTTTTTATTTTGTGGGGGTAAAGACAGATATTTTGGTGAATGCCAAAAGCGTACCAAATACATTTTTTTACGCGAATATAAGGTATATCAAAATAATTGAACACATAAAAAGTCGTGTTAGACGTATTCAAACCCGGGGATTGTCAGAAGAGCCACTCAGTGCCAATTTGTCAACAAGTGCTGCCATTTGTCAATATCAGTAAATATTTTGTTTCTCATATTCTTCTGGAGAGGGGCAGGGGGTTTGTTCACTTTGGACTAGTAGGGGAGTCTGATCGTGTGGAATGGGAGGCTTTGTGGCAGATTCTTCTGCGGTAGGGCTTCGGGAGTAAATTGTGAGGTGGGTGGAGACGTTGTATCAGGAGCATGGGTGCATGTGCAGATTAATGGTTGTGTGGAGGAGGCAGTGAACATGGGGCAGGGTCTTAGACATGGATGTCCGTTTCACAAATTCTGTTTGCTTGTATTCAGGACCCGTTTTACAGGATCGTCGAGACTTGTATCTGTGGGCGGGTGGGTTTGAGGGAGGTGGGGTGTAGGCTGGGGTTTGTGGGTTACGTTGACAACAAGACAATCCTCGTGCGAGAGGATGTGGTTGAGTGAGGTGGGTGCGGTCATTCAGTGCATTTGGGGAGTGCTACTGGTATGTGGGTCAACGTGGAAAAATCAAAATTGCTGGGGTTGTGGGCTTGGATGGGGCGGAGGAGTGGGGTGGTGATGCATGTGGTGCATAGCTTAACGATTTGTGGCATCGTGTATATGAGGACCAGGTGCATGCGAACGTTTTACTTTACAGTAAGGTATGGCATGTGGCTTCAGAGTATCCTTAACGGGGCCGGACATTGCGAGATCTTGAAGGTGTTTAAGTTCATTTGGGATTCGGGCTATGACTAGCTGGTCTGTCGGGGAGGTAGGGTTAATGGATTTGCGATGTTGGGTAAATGCAGTAATATTTAGGTGGGAGTTTGTACCCGCTGGGGGGTGTCGGGGGAGGGTTGGAGTGCTTGAATGCTGCAGTGAGGTGGTGGTGTGGGGGTGGACTTATGGGAGAGTGAGGCAGTGCTGCAGGTGCTCCTGTTCCTGCGGAACCCTAAGATTCGGGTGGGGGTTTTGGGGCATATGCTTGTGGGGAAAGGGTAGTGGCACCGGTGGAGGGGGTATATCCTACATATGAGTGGGGAGACATCTAGGTGCGGTTTTGTAGGTTGTGGATCGCCCAAGGGGGAGGCTGTTCCGCTTCCAGCATGGCATTTTGCCGTCTGGAATGCATCTCGGGTCGGAAGGTGGAACGGGGAGGTGTGGGATATGTGGTGGAGATGAAACGGCGTATCATACGGTGTATTTCTGCGAGGGGCTGGGGGGACAAGAGACTGATGGGTCAGGTCATGGCTTGGGTGGGGTGGCAGGGTTTTTTTGGGGTTTCAAGCATTAAGTTTGACGTAGGAGGTGCCGGGGCATTCAGCAGCCCCGGCGTACTAAAGTGTTACCAAGTCTGAATAAAATTGTATCATGTACTGGTATTAAAAAAAATTTTTATTATTTTTATTTAAAGTTACTCTGTAGCAATTCCCCATTGAGTACTTCACCGACATTATTCATTACGTTGCTTCAGTATGTTGGGGCATCCTCAGTATTGCCCAAATGGCTTGAGCGAACTTCAAAGAAATAAAATTTGTGCAATACTGAGTCCCAAATTTAACTCTGATCAATGAATAGGACAACCTGTAATTAATGAAGGTATAAGGAAGTGTAACTATTCGTAGTACACAAACACTATTTTCAAAGTTATGTGCTCCACAGGTTATTTATATTTCATTAATGTTAATAAATACCCCCCAAAAACAAACTCCTATTGTAATATGGTCTGATATTAATAATTACTATATATGAAGAGGATCGAATAGATTGCAAATCCAACTTTGATATTTTCAAAAAAATTCAAACCTAGTATATAAAGAGCCACTAAATACATACGTTACTACAAAAGATCTCATTAATTAACCTCACTATAAAAAATACAAGACATCCAGCTCCCTATACAAAGAACATTACTATATTGAGTATAATAAATTCCAACTTTACTATAAAAAACCTCCTAATTACCAACGTTACTGTACATAGAATCTGAAAATGCTAAAATTCCTGTATAAGGAAATTTTACTATTTTTGTTAATGTGGTGAGAAAAAACGATACAAAAGTTAATTCTTTGGTAGCACTTTAACCATCGTTTTTATTTTCTTCGTTGTATCGTCTTTTACAAGATGACTAAAAACATGTACTGGTTTTAAATGGCAAGATAACCTCCCTCACTCCTGGAGGTGCCCTGTAGAAATTGTTGTAACTTGCAGAGGACTGCATGGAATTATTTTCCAAAGAATTTCATGGTCTCTGCAATTGAGACAAACGACTGGCGCACAGATGAAGACGGTAGCCGGGTAGAAGGTACCTTCACCGGGAAGCTTAACTTGGACTCTATGGAGAAAGGAGCAAAGGACAGGTTAATCAAGGTGAAGTGGAGCAAGAACCGGACTAACTTAGGAAAAATAAAAGTTACTAGAGACTGCTTCGTACATGCGGTAAAGGAAGATGGGTTCTTACATCTCTCCACAGACGAAGCAGAAGTAACGTTAGTCTTTGAAAAGATTAAACCGGAGTCTACTACCCGTATGAGTAAAAGCCAAGCTACCATGGAGGGTTATCCCACCTTGGAAAACCAGGTCACAGTGGAAGACCGGGTCACAGTGGAAGACCGAGGTCACAGTGGAAGACCGGTCACAGTGGAAGACCGGGTCACAATGGAAGCAAGGCCACTGTGGAAGACCCGGGCCACAGTGGAAGACCAGGTCACAGTTGAAGACCAGGCCACTGTGGAAGACCAGGCCACGTGGAAGACCAGCCACATGTGGAAGACCAGGTCACAGTGGAAGACCAGGTCACAGTGGAAGACCAGGCCACTGTGGAAGACCAGACCACAGTGGAAGACCAGGCCACAGTGGAAGACCGGCCACAGTGGAAGACCAGGCCACAATGGAAGACCAGGCCACAGTGGAAGACCAGCCACTGTGGAAGACCAGGCCACGTGGAAGACCAGGCCACAGTGGAAGACCAGGCCACATGTGGAAGACCAGGCCACAGTGGAAGACCAGGCCACAGTGGAAGACCAGGCCACAGTGGAAGACCAGGCCACAGTGGAAGATCAGTCCACAGTGGAAGACCAGGTCACAGTGGAAGACCAGTCCACAGTGGAAGACCAGGCCACAGTGGAAGACCAGGCCACAGTGGAAGACCAGGCCACAGTGGAAGACCAGGCCACAGTGGAAGACTCAGCCACAGTGGAAGACTCAGGCCACAGTGGAAGACCAGTGCCACAGTGGAAGACCAGGTCCACAGTGGAAGACCAGGCACGGAAGACCAGGCCACAGTGGAAGACCAGGCCACAGTGGAAGACCAGGCCACAGTGGAAGACCAGGCCAAAGTGGAAGACCAGGCCACAGTGGAAGATCAGTCCACAGTGGAAGACCAGGTCACAGTGGAAGACCAGGCCACAGTGGAAGACCAGGCCACAGTGGAAGACCAGGCCACAGTGGAAGACCAGGCCACAGTGGAAGACCAGGCCACAGTGGAAGACCAGGCCACAGTGGAAGATCAGTCCACAGTGGAAGCCCAAGCCACAGTGGAAGACCAGGCCAAAGCGGAAGACCAGGCCACCATGGAGAACCATCCCACTGTGGAGGACCTGAACACCATGAAGGACCTGAACACCGTGGAGGACCTGGACACCATGGAGGACCTGGACACCATGGAGGACCTGGACACCATGAAGGACCTGGACACCATGAAGGACCTGGACACCATGGGGGACCTGGACACCATGGAGGACCTGGACACCATGGAGGACCTGGACACCATGGAGGAACTGGACACCCTGGAGGACCTGGACACCATGGAGTACCTGGACACCATGGAGGACCTGGACACCATGGAGGACCTGGACACCATGGAGGACCTGAACACCATGGAGAACCTGGACTCCGTCGAGGACCAGGCAACCGCTGACGACCACGCCACCGTTGAGGATCACGGCATATTGGACGGCCAATCTTACGGAGATGAGCTGCCCAACTTAAAGGAAACTCAAAGGAAAACAACAGAAAATTCATCTTTACGATTCAGTCTTCGGACCTTAGATAAAGTACTGATTGGTATATTTATAGTGATAATTGTCATAAATCAATTACCACGAATGTTATTGTTATTGGAGACACCAGTAACAGAAATTTACTTTTCAGATGAAGTCGTAAAGGAGTTTCTGGTGGAGTTCTTCCCAGAGTTTTTACACCATGATCCTCAAGAAACTATTCCATACATTCGACAAATACTGATGTTGGAGTATGAATATTTACTGCACGAAATGGATCCATTTCGCCCACAGGAAACCAGAGACATGAGTGTGACAACTCATGTTGCCACTGATCCTGACAAAACCCCTGTAGAGCATGAAGAAGATGGAGGTGTGCGCATAGCACCTTCGTTACAGGCTCAGGAGGCCGGAGGTGTAAGGGTAACACCTCGGGAAGAGCCTCTGTAAGTCTGAGGCTCATAAGGCAGGCATAGTACTTTAATGCAGGTAAAGCCTCAGAAAGAACCTGAAGTGTGATAACCAGTAAATCCTAACGATGCAGGTATAGTATGCTATCCCAGGTAAAACTTCGGGAGGCAGGTGAGAACCGTAGCTACGGGTGAGTACTGACCAGGTATAGCTCGAACTGGACAACCCAGTTAAAGCCTCTAGAGGGTTAATGTATTGTACACCAGTAAAGCCTCAGAGGCAGGGTTAATGTTCTACCCAAGGTAAAGCATCAAGAGGCAGGGTTAAGTTCTACCCAAGGAAAAGCACTCAGAGGCAGGGTTAAAGTACTACCCAAGGAAAGCCTCAGGAGGCAGGGTTAATGTACTATTCCTCTGAGGCACGGTAATGATCAATGTAAGCCTCAGGAGGCAGGTTTAATGTAGTACCCAGGTAAAGCCTCAGAGGCAGGGTTAATGTACTTCCCAATGTAAAGCCTCAGGAGGCAGGTTTAATGTACTACCCAAGGTAAAGCCCCAAGAGGCAGGGTTAATGTTCCACTCAAGGTAGTACATTACCCTAGGTAAAGCCTCAACAGGCACATTTATTCTTGTTGTAATTTGAAATAACAGTTGTAATTAGGTATCCCATTCTTGGATACCTGTTTACAAGTGTTCTAATTATAACCACTTGAGTATTTCTTTTCATATTTCTAATTTTTTTCTAATTTATATTGATAATTTCTCGAGATAATTTGTTATCCTCATTCAAATAAACCTAATTACAATCAGGTCTGGCGGGCGTTGGTGGGTATGAGCAAGGGAAAGGCACATGGGATTGATGGATTGCCTTGTGAATTCTATTTACAGCACTGGCAGATAATGAAAGGGTTTTAGGTAGCGTTAATGAATACCATGAAGGAGAGGTGGCGGTGTTGGGTATTTTACAGGCCACGGCTGTGGTCGTACTTTACATCCCCTCAATGAAAAGCAGGGGTGCCACTAGCACGATGAGAGACAACACAATAAGTGTCAGGGGCCCAAGACTGTTCAACTGCCTCCCAGAATACATCAGGGGATTACCAACAAACCCCTGGCTGTCTTCAAGCACGCACTGGACAGGCTCCTAAAGTCGGTACCTGACCAGCTAGGCTGTGGTTCATACGTTGGACTGCGTGCAGCCAGCAGTAATAGCCTCGTTGATCAGGCTTTGGTCCAACATGAGGCCTGGTCACAGACCGGGCCACTGGGGCGTTGACCCCTGGAACTCTCTCCAGGTATACTCCCGGTAAAGGGAGAGAAACAAAGTATTCTGCAGGATTATCGGGACATATCCTTACTATGCACGGACTGCAAATTGTTCGCAAAAACTTTGGGGAATCGTATGAAATGTGATGTGGGGCGCATCTTGTTGGAAAATCCAAATGGGTCTATGAACGTGGGACATGGTGTTATTAAGAGGTTTGTGGAGGGCCTGGAGGAAGCAGGGGGGTTTGTTGGCTTTGAACGTGCATGGAGCGAATGATCATGTGGAACGGGAGGCTTTGTGGCCGATTCTTCTGCGGCAGGCTTTCGGGTAGGAAATTGTGAGGTGGGTGGAGACGTATTAGCAAGCGCGGGTGCATGTGCAGATAATGGTCGTGTGTAGGAAGCGGTGAACATGGGGCAGGGTCTTAGACAGGGATGTCCACTTTCGCAAATTCTGATTGCTTGTATTCAGTATGCGTTTTACAGGATCGTCGAGACTTGTATCTGTGGGCGGGTGGGTTCGAGGGAGGTAGGGTGTATGCAGAGGCTTGTGGGTTACGTTGATGACACGACAATCTTCGTGCGTGAAAGGAAGTACCCGCATACCAGGGTGCTACTGGTATGCGGGTCAACATAGAGAAATCAAAATTGTTGGGGTTTGGGGCTTGGGTGGGGCGGTAGGAGTGGGGTGGTGCATGTGGTGGATAACTTAACGATTTGTGGCATCATGTATATGGGGCATCAGGTGCATGCCAGAGCGGGAAACTCGGTACGCATTGTGGAATGGGTGGAACATCGATTGGGAGTTTGCGGCCGTACCATTTAACTCTTTTACAGCGGGTAATTGTGGTAAACGTGTTACTTTATAGTAAGTAATAGCTCCATCACCACATTACACCTAGTACCATCACTACATTATGCCTAGTACCATCACTACATTACACCTGGTACCTATCACTACATTACACCTGGTACCATCACTACATTACACCTGGTACCTTCACTACATTCACCTGGTACCATCACTACATTACACCTGGTACCATCACTACATAACATCTGGAACCATCACTACATTACACCTGGTACCATCACTACATTACACCTGGTACCATCACTACATGACACCTGGTACCATCACTACAATACACTCGGCAGTGTCACAACGCTAAACCCGGCACTGTCATTACATTACACCCGGCACTGTCACTACATTACACCAGGCACTGTCACTACATTACATGCAGTGCTGTTTCTACATTACATTGCTTGTAACTGTGAGTTCATTACCTAGCTTGGTCATTACTTTGTAACATGTGAGTTCATTCCCTAACTATGAGTTCATTACCTTGTAACTTGCTCAGCTATCAAACTTTGGGCCCATTCTGACCCAATATGTAGTCTCTGTAATCTTTGACTAGCACAGGTTGGTATGGGGTGCATAAATATCAACCTAATAAACTAATTACATTACATCTGACTATGTCACTACATTAACTCTGCATGTCACAATATTACACTGCTACGTCATCTATTACACGTACTGTCACTACATTACACCTGGTACTGTACTATTTATCAAACGGTACTATACTACATTACACCCGGATATGTCACTACATTACACCCTGACACTTCACTACATTACACCACACTGTCACTACATTACACCCGGCACTGTCACTACATTACACCCGCACTGTCACTACATTATACCCGGCACTGTCACTACATTACACCCGGCACTGTCACTACATTACACCCGGTTCTATCACTACATTACATCCGGCATTTTCACTACATTACACCCGGCACTGACAGTACATTACACCCGGCACTGTCACTACATTATATCCGGCACTGTCACTACATTACATCCAGCACTATCACTACATTACACCCGCACTTTACATACCGATTCACTACATTACATCCGGCACTTTCACTACATTACACCCGGCACTGTCACTACATTACACCCGATACTTTTCACTACATTACACCGGCATGTCACTACATTACACCGGCATTGTACTACATTACACCCGGCACTACTATTATCATATACTTCACCATCCGCACCCATCACTTTACTATTACTAACACCAATTCCTCATTTCCACTCACTTCTACTACTACTTCCACCATCACCACTACCACCACCTTCACTTCTACTACTACTTCCACCATCACCACTACCACCACCATCACCATTACTACTCCACTACCTACTACCACCACCATCACTATCACTACTACTACTTCCACCATCACCACTACCACCACCATCACTTCTACTACTACTTCCACCATCACCACTACCACCACCATCACTTCTACTACTACTTCCACCATCACCACTACCACCACCATCACTTCTACTACTACTTCCACCATCACCACTACCACCACCATCACTACCACTACTACTACTTCCACCATCACCACTACCACCACCATCACTATCACTACTACTACTTCCACCATCACCACTACCACCACCATCACTTCTACTACTACTTCCACCATCACCACTACCACCACCATCACTTCTACTACTACTTCCACCATCACCACTACCACCACCATCACTTCTACTACTACTTCCACCATCACCACTACCACCACCTATCACTTACCACTACACTACTTCCACCATCACCACTACCACCACCATCACTTCTACTACTACTTCCACCATCACCACTACCACCACCATCACTTCTACTACTACTTCCACCATCACCACTACCACCACCATCACTTCTACTACTACTTCCACCATCACCACTACCACCACCATCACTTCTACTACTACTTCCACCATCACCACTACCACCACCATCACTTCTACTACTACTTCCACCATCACCACTACCACCACCATCACTTCTACTACTACTTCCACCATCACCACTACCACCACCTTCACTTCTACTACTACTTCCACCATCACCACTACCACCACCTTCACTTCTACTACTACTTCCACCATCACCACTACCACCACCATCACTTCTACTACTACTTCCACCATCACCACTACCACCACCATCACTTCTACTACTACTTCCACCATCACCACTACCACCACCATCACTTCTACTACTACTTCCACCATCACCACTACCACCACCATCACTTCTACTACTACTTCCACCATCACCACTACCACCACCTTCACTTCTACTACTACTTCCACCATCACCACTACCACCACCATCACTATCACTACTACTACTTCCACCATCACCACTACCACCACCATCACTTCTACTACTACTTCCACCATCACCACTACCACCACCATCACTATCACTACTACTACTTCCACCATCACCACTACCACCACCATCACTATCACTACTACTACTTCCACCATCACCACTACCACCACCATCACTTCTACTACTACTTCCACCATCACCACTACCACCACCATCACTATCACTACTACTACTTCCACCATCACCACTACCACCACCATCACTATCACTACTACTACTTCCACCATCACCACTACCACCACCATCACTTCTACTACTACTTCCACCATCACCACTACCACCACCATCACTATCACTACTACTACTTCCACCATCACCACTACCACCACCATCACTTCTACTACTACTTCCACCATCACCACTACCACCACCATCACTATCACTACTACTACTTCCACCATCACCACTACCACCACCTATCACTTCTACTACTACTTCCACCATCACCACTACCACCACCTTCACTTCTACTACTACTTCCACCATCACCACTACCACCACCATCACTATCACTACTACTACTTCCACCATCACCACTACCACCACCTTCACTACTACTTCTACTATCACCATCACCACTATCACCACCTTCACTTCTACTACTACTTACCACCATCACCACTACACCACCATCACTACTACTTCTACTGTATCATCACCACTATCACCACCATCACTTCTATTATTCCACCATCCACTAACCACATCACTACTACCACCATCACCAATACCACCACGATGCTACTACTACCACCATCAACACTGCCATCACTATCACTACTCTATCATCACTACTACCACCACCACATCACCATCACCCCATCACCACTACCACCACCATCACCACTACCACACCATCATTACTACTTCTACCACCATCACAACTACCACCATCACCACTACCACCACCACTACTACTACCACCATTACCACTACAACCACAATCACTACAGCTACTACTACTAACTTCACCACTACCACCACCAATACTACTACTACCACAATCACCACTACCACAACCTTCACTACTACTTCTACTACCATCATCACCACTACCACCACCATGACTACTACTATTACCACCATCACCACTAGCACCACCATCACCACTACCACCACCATCACTACAACTACTACCACCATCACTACTGCTACCATCACCACTACCACCACCATCACTACTACTACTACCACTATTACCACTACCACGACCATCACTATTACCACCACCATCATTACTACTTCTACCACCATCACCACTACCACCACCATCACCACTACAACCATCACCACTACCACCACCACTACCACCACCATCACCACTACCACCACCATCACCACTACAACCATCACCACTACCACCACCACTACCACCACCATCACTACTACCTCCACCATCACCACTACAACTACCATCACTACTACTACCACCACTACCACCATCACCATCACCACTAGCACCACTATCACCACTATCACCACTACCACCACTATCACTATCACTACTACGACCATCACTGCTGCTACCATCACAACTACCACCACCATCACTACTACTACTACCAACATTACCAATGAAACCACGATCACCACTACCACCACCATCACTACTACTACTACCACCATCACCACTACCATCACCATCACTACTTCTACTACCAAAATCACCACTATCACCACCATCTTCACTACTACGGGTGGGGTCGAGGGAGGTAGGGTGTATGCAGAGGCTTGTGGGTTACGTTGATGACACGACAATCTTCGTGCGTGAAAGGACGTACCCGCATAACAGGGTGTTACGATCAGGGCCTCATTTATTAGCCTGTTTTGCCCCGTCGTAACAAGTTATTTAATTAAGCTTTGATTGTTTCATCGTTAGAGAAAATCATTATAGTATTAGGGTAAGTTTTTAGGAGATTGACCCAAGCAAGTAAAATTTGAGAAATTTAATATAAAAGAATTCATACAATTATTCAGTGTATAGTATAAAGTTCTCTATTGCAGTGTAATACATCATGATACACTTTATTCGAAAACAGTCGATATATGACTTTACTTGTCTCTGTACCATATTCATACTAAATGACACGAGCTTCATACAAACAATATTTCACATCAACGTTTCGCCATACAATAACTGAGACCAATGCCTCAATAAAGGCAGAGAAGTATAAAACATCAATTGAAACATCAAGTACATTTTCTTGAGACAATAATTCGGAATACTGAGCAAAGCTCAGCTAATACAAGCTATCACCGTAAGTCGTGAATGAATAGACAATTTGCAAACCATACTACGGACTTAACAAACCCTCTTAAAGGAGGAATAACTTCCCAAGCCTACTCCAAAGAGCGTATGACTACTCTTATGAAAGTCAGTGAACATACTCCTGGTCAGGAGTGGATGTGTGAACCTACTGCCAATACCACGGTGTGGTAAGCTCAAGTTAAGTCGGTCACGTGACAGAGGGGGGAGGCCGGCTGGTACATAAACAAGTGACCGGGAGTATGACTAGTGGTCTCCCACTACATGACCGGCACAGTAAAACTTTAACATTGTAAAACATAAAATTACAATGTAACATCCTACCTAAAACATAGCTAAATCAAATAATAGTATAAAGTAAGACATTTTCGTTTTAGCTAATAACGGAAATATCTCCAATATACCATTATGATAAAAATACACACAATATAAAATATTGGCCAAGGGTATACCCGTAACACCTCCCCCTCACGACCACAGGTCGCACCAAACAGAATATCAGAAGCCAAAAACCTCCTACATATAGTAAAATTACTGGAATATGAACACAATAATGATAAAGATTTTAGAAACCTCTTACTTGTTGTCCAAATTTATCTCACATTACACAGGAGATACTCTCATTTAACATATAAACAAAACCAAAGTACTACTGCGTCTCCATTTTTGATAAATATTTCTTCTCCATACAAGGACAGTGTAGTTAACAGTGCTGGGACTCCATACAACGCCAGGTTAATGTTGTGATGGTACAGGCATCGCCGATATAGCAGCCAGGCATAACTTGCTTTTGTACATGGAGAATAGAAGGCAGCAGTAAAGGTGATAATCTTATCCTAGCAGCTGGAGTGGTTTCAAGGTGTATAACTGAAGAGTGGTCATGACACTCCACCTTAGCTCAACACTCCGCATCATCTAGCTAACACGTAACCTCATAACTGTTGAAATACAAAAAAAACATTAAACATGAGAATACGTATATAGATAAATAAATGGACTAATAAGAAGTTACTCTATGGAACTAACCATCAAGTACTTTAGTAACTTTACTTTTAAATTCTCAATTACAATCAAGGACGCAACAAAGAGTCAGCTTATGATATAAGTTGAACGTATAGACAAAAAAACATGGTTTGTGTGTGTAGAAGGAGGGGGGTCACTCGACCGCTCAGGTCGGATGGACATCAACTCGATTTCAACAAAGTAAAGTACAAACTTAAAGACCACACAAGAGCAGTCACCCACAGACAAGCTCTTGGACCTCGACCATGAGGAAACGTTTACTGACAGACCACACAACACTACGAGGGAGGTGCACTTGTAACACCAGAACCTGACCATATACAAAGTGGAAGAAAACTAACCAGAATCCGAGTGAAGACTGGACCTCCAGCAGCTCTACGAGAAGGAGCGGGATTCCTTCTGCAACTATCATGAACAGGTCAAACAATTACCTGCAAGGCGAGACAACGAAGGAACCGACCAGCATATTTCCACTCAGCTCACTTTTATAGAAATCAAACGATTGTTAAGTACATCTCTAGTAGCCCCCTGCAGAGCTAGTGCAATTTTGAGCACCTGGAGGAATAAGTGAGTCTTATATTAACCTACATTAGACAAAAGTACTGCCTTGACAGATATACTAGTCAAGGATGCATCATCATCTCCAACCTAGTCAAGTTTGGTGACCGGCTTAGACAATAAGCCTCAACATCATGGAAAATTTTGAACAATGGTAGAACGTTGAAACACTGACAACGGACCGCTATCCACCACATCTTGTTAAACTCACAGTGTAGAAACGGCAGAAGCTCCAAGCGTCAGACTCAGGATTACCATTGCTGAGTCTTGCTAGCATCATAGACGAATAATGTCGCCTAGTCAACACCAGCATTTTCCTCTAGAGCACCGAAGAAGTGAGTGGGTCCGGTAGTGGGAGCTCACCACACTGCTCCGAGATCAGAAAAGTAAAGAGGTTGTGACACCTCAAACATTACCTCTTGAAATTCTTTTCAATAATAATTTTCTAAATAGCAACCGTTTGCTAAACACTAAAAGTTGACACCAGCAGATACATGATGAACATATAAATAACATTCACAGTCAAAATGCTTTATCAGTGAAGACTGAAGTCGGTGAGAAAGTCAGCTTGACACAGTAGATACACCATGAACATATAATTAACACATGTTCAATCAAAACGCTAGCTCGATGAAGTTTACTGAAGTCAGAGAAACAGTCAGGGTGATTTGAACAGTCGGCTAAGCATCAACTGCCGAAGCTTTTTATACAAACGGGCCACAAACTGTGGGCCAGACACTGTTGAACAGTGGCGTACGTGGCAACCAAGAACACGGCGCCAACACAGCGATGAACACAGACGAGGGTGATGACGAAACAAATGGAAGATGAACCCAGGTGGGGGCAGCGTTGCCTTTCACACAAACGCGCCTCACCTTAATCTTCTGAAACCTTTAATGCACGTGCAGCATACAGCCATTTTCTACTCAGAGACTCACCATATACCAATCTGGCGGAAGTACCAGCAGACCTCTGCTCAGGGACTAGTTTGTCAGGCTAGTATGTCAGAAGGGCGCTGACTTATACTCATGACACTGCTCCACCAGTGTCATCCGCACCAGACTTACTTGGCAGAACCGTCAATCAAATTCTGCTCCAATACTCACCAGTTTAGTGGAAAAATAAGCAGACGTCTGCTCAGGGACTAGTTTGTCAGACTAGTATGTCAGACGGATGCAGACTTCTGCTCAGGGACTAGCTTATTAAACAGGGGCTAGTGTGTCAAAAGTATACCAACTTTTGCTCAGGGACTAGCTTGTAATATAGAGGCTAGTGTGTCAGAAGTATATGCTGACTCCTGCTCAGGGACTAACTTGTACTATAGAGGCTAGTGTGTCAGAAGTGTACCAAATTCTGCTCAGGGACTAGCTTGTAGCATAGAGGCTAGTGTGTCAGGAGGCGAAGGCAGGTTCCTGCTCAGGGACTAGTTTGTACTATAGAGGCTAGTGTGTCAGAAGTGTACCAACTTCTGCTCAGGGACTAGCTTGTAGCATAGAGACTAGTATGTCAGGAAGCATGCAGAAAACACTAATGCTGGGAGTGAAACCTATACTCGGGCATCACGAACAACGACGTCTTGAAGTAAATACGAAGAGCATCTGACTCTTCCTGAAGTGTCGGTCGCGCCTCTCCATTCACGTCAGTCTGCTAGACATGAATACCTTCAAAATGACTTCTTCCAGGCGACGAAGGAGTTCCAAGCGAGATACTCAGAAGAAATGCAGCAGCACGAGACCATATGGCTAGAAAACCGTAGTTTTTCAAAGCATGTCTTAAGGTTCAGACCAACCGCTTCTCTAAGCGTCCTCATAACCGAGTCACAACACAAGTTGCTGGAGCAACGATTCAGACAATAACAGACAGGAAAACAATCGCTGGCTCACACATGAGGAAAGCAATACGAGAAAACACATGTAACTTGCCATAAGTTCCTCTGACAAGTCCGACTCAACCAGTGACTTTTCTGGCTTAAACATCCTGTCAAGAGCACTTGTTAATGTCTCTTTGACAGTAGTTTGACATTCTTTACTACTTCCTTAGGCGAATTCCTTTGAAGAATTCTATATAGTATCACCCAAGACTAACATGTCACCCGTGACTTGTAGTGTCACCCTGACTTCTCTCTCCAAGAGTAACTCTTACAGTTTTTTCTTACTCATCTCCGCTGAACATTCGTTCAGGAGGACCATAGGTGATAATCTCATACCACACACTGTTTCCATAAAAGCTTGAATAAATATGAGTTTTGCTTCTCATATTAGTTTTTAATGTCTGCAAGACAGACAATAAGAATAGTACTACAAAGATTTCTATATGCAGAAATCGCACAGAGGCACCAGCATTAACAGCTAGAACAGTAGCTGAACCAACAATGTCAACAGCAAGGCTGCAGAACAGATTAATGAAGTCCACATTAATCTGCAGCGAACCTTAAGGAACTTTAGAGTAGGTTCTGTTCCAAAACGTCATAACTAACTTTCACCTTTCTATATACCAACTAGAATGATATGCTTTGTCCCAGGACAGCAGTGACTCACAAAATGACTGAAAGGTTCTTGGTCAAAGTACTAAGGGCGAAAACAACAGCACCAACCATGCTAACTCCCGTCATGTGGATGCTCAGGACCCTGGGTTACAGGTACGAGACCCTGGGCTTACAGGTACTAAGAGGAATGTCCAACAACAGAGAGGGAGACAAATCAATCACCAGAGCTCCAACCGTATAGGAAGACACTTACCAAGAACTCGCCAAAGTCAATCCTTTCACTCTGCCCAATAATGATGTCGCCAATACCAGAAGCAAAAGGGAAAGAGACAGTGACTTATACCCCATGGATGCTTGCCTACTGGGTGAGTGGTAAGAGAGCCAAACATCAGTTGCCATCATTGCTGGGAGACAAACACGTTAGGAACTTCCCATTCTAGAGACTTCTCTGTACAGACTGTCAAATATTAAGTTGAGATCTCTCTCCCCTATGTTTTAGAACGACTGCAGGAAAAGTATACTTGAGCCTCAGATGATCCTGACATTATGAAAATAAGTTCATAACTACACTGATTATATTGCTCAAGAGAATCCAGATCATCCTTTTACCTTGGATCAAACCTCCCGGACAGAGGCCCCCATTTGTTACGATCAGGGCCTCATTTATTAGCCTGTTTTGCCCCGTCGTAACAAGTTATTTAATTAAGCTTTGATTGTTTCATCGTTAGAGAAAATCATTATAGTATTAGGGTAAGTTTTTAGGAGATTGACCCAAGCAAGTAAAATTTGAGAAATTTAATATAAAAGAATTCATACAATTATTCAGTGTATAGTATAAAGTTCTCTATTGCAGTGTAATACATCATGATACACTTTATTCGAAAACAGTCGATATATGACTTTACTTGTCTCTGTACCATATTCATACTAAATGACACGAGCTTCATACAAACAATATTTCACATCAACGTTTCGCCATACAATAACTGAGACCAATGCCTCAATAAAGGCAGAGAAGTATAAAACATCAATTGAAACATCAAGTACATTTTCTTGAGACAATAATTCGGAATACTGAGCAAAGCTCAGCTAATACAAGCTATCACCGTAAGTCGTGAATGAATAGACAATTTGCAAACCATACTACGGACTTAACAAACCCTCTTAAAGGAGGAATAACTTCCCAAGCCTACTCCAAAGAGCGTATGACTACTCTTATGAAAGTCAGTGAACATACTCCTGGTCAGGAGTGGATGTGTGAACCTACTGCCAATACCACGGTGTGGTAAGCTCAAGTTAAGTCGGTCACGTGACAGAGGGGGGAGGCCGGCTGGTACATAAACAAGTGACCGGGAGTATGACTAGTGGTCTCCCACTACATGACCGGCACAGTAAAACTTTAACATTGTAAAACATAAAATTACAATGTAACATCCTACCTAAAACATAGCTAAATCAAATAATAGTATAAAGTAAGACATTTTCGTTTTAGCTAATAACGGAAATATCTCCAATATACAATTATGATAAAAATACACACAATATAAAATATTGGCCAAGGGTATACCCGTAACACAGGGTGCTACTGGTATGCGGGTCAACATAGAGAAATCAAAATTGTTGGGGTTTGGGGCTTGGGTGGGGCGGTAGGAGTGGGGTGGTGCATGTGGTGGATAACTTAACGATTTGTGTCATCATGTATATGGGGCATCAGGTGCATGCCAGAGCGGGAAACTCGGTACGCATTGTGGAATGGGTGGAACATCGATTGGGAGTTTGCGGCCGTACCATTTAACTCTTTTACAGTGGGTAATTGTGGTAAACGTGTTACTTTACAGTAATCATTCACCTCTTCGCTCTCGGGCCGGGAGGTTGTCTTGCGCAGTTGTTCCTGAGTTTGCACTTGGCGCATCCAACGACCAGTGGCCTCTGGTGGGAACTTGTGGAGTGACACAGTTTTCTTCAAGCAGCAAAATGGTGGAGTCGTATCGTCGGCGTATTAACACTGTCTGTGTTGAATTGGTAAAAGGAGCCATTTATCCTACCAATGCCGGAGTTTTGCTGCCAGCTATCATCAGAGACGTTTATGGAGTTGAACATGGAGACATTTATGGCATTGCACTAAATGGGAGTGCAAGGATATTCATCAAGCTTAACACGGCGGCTGTATACGACAGACTTGTGGAAAAGTATGAAGAAGTTTGCCTTCCTGTAACTGCTGCAGTGGAGGTAAAGCTCAAGGATGTCTCCAGACGTTACATATGGATCAAGATTAGGAATTTGCCATTCGAAGCGACGGAGCAGGATGTGAGAGCTGCATTTTCGGTGTATGGTGTGATACATTATGCAGCTATGGGAAGGTGGACAGATGGTTTTTATGCAGGAGTCCCAGAAGGGTCTTTCAACTTGAAGATGACTTTACGGAAGCCTATTCCATCCTATGTGGTGTTGGAAGAGTTTAGGTCACAAGTTTATGTGACTTATGCTGGGCAAAGGCGTACTTGTAGACTTTGTGACTCTTATGAACATATTGCTGCTGAGTGTGAGAGGCGACAGGGACGACGACCATTGGGAGACACCCTGGGATGGACCAGGGTGTGCCTGAGGAAGTGAGGAGTGACAGTGATGTTGTGGCATCAGTGGGAAAGTGGAGTGACATAGTACAGGGAACAGTGGACGTGTGTGCGACCCTGCCGGTACAGTCGCAGGAGTGGAAGTGTGTGAGAACGTCTTGTGCAAGAGGAATTGACATTGGATGTGGGTTTGGAGGCAGTTTTGCCTGAGGTTTTGCAGGGACTGTTGGACAGTACCCAAGGGGAGGTGCTTGAGGGTGCTGTAAGCCCTGGTGGTGGGTTATTGGGTGAAGTAGGTACAATGGGGAAGATGGTTTGGAGGCTTTACACTTGAATGTGCAAGAGGTGCAAGTGTCAGTGCATCAGGAGGATGAGAGGTTGGATATGGAGGTTAGTAGTGATTCTCGTAAGAGGTCGATGAGGAGTGAGGATGATGACGTCCTGACTCCTGGTCAAGGGACCGGTAAAAAGGTATTGGTTGAGGTGCCTCGTCAGACTTCCAAGATTGTAGATGGTGTGAGTGAGACGAGGGGTAAGAGGTCCCTGGTTAAAGGTCTTGGGACTGGAAAACAGGCATCGATCAGGGATGGAAGATCTAAGGGAAAGCCACCTCTAGCATTTTCAGGTGCCTCACGTTAAATGTTAATGGGCTGAAGGATGAAGTGAGAAGATCGTGGGTAGTGGGGACTCTAAGACGTTTGGCGATTGATGTGGCGTTTTTGCAGGAACATAACTATAAGTATGGAAGAGATCTTTTGCTGCCTGGGTATAGAGTGTATGCGGGGTGTTCGGGTAAGTTCAAGGGTGGTGCAGCGGTAGTAGTGAACGAAAATAGCCCCTTTCAGCTTTTGGCATGGGAGGAGGGGAGGGAGGGGAGGGTGGTGAAGGTCGATGGGGACTGGGGAGGTGTGAGGGTGACGTTTGTGGGGGTATATTTGCCAGCTGGGAGCAGTAGAAGGATCAAGAAGGATTTTGTTAGGGATCAGTTGTTTTTTTCTTGGGAGGTATGGCAGAGGTAGGGGTGATAGGGGGTGATTGGAACAGTATTATTAGGAAGAAGGATGTGGAGCCGAGAGGGGCGGGTTGTGAATTGGGCGTGTTGAGGGACGTTTTGGGGAGTGCTGGGGTTGTAGATGTGGTGGGAGGTGGCTGGAAGGTGGACCACACATTTATTAGAAGAGGCTACGCTGCTCGCCTTGATAGAATTTACGTGTCTCGGGCTGTGGATGTAGGGGAGGTGAGGTGTGTAGACGTGGGGTTTTCTGACCACAGAGGGGTTGTGGTGGAACTGGCATGGGAGGGGATGGTGAGGTGGTATTCGGGGCATTGGAAATTAAACGTGCGGCTTTTGGATGGAGAGGAGGGTAGGGCATGCTTTGAGAATTGGTGGGAGTGTATGTGGGTGCAAGGGAAAGTGGTGGAAGATGTGGTGGGATGGTGGGAGGAGGTGGCTAAGCCAGCTATCAGAAAATTCTATAGGGTAAGGGGCCGGGAGGAAGCGCAGTGGAGGTATGGTCTGGAGAAGTATTTGGAGGGACAGCTGGGGCTTTGTTGTGAGGGTAGGTCTGGTCGCCATATGGTCGAGATGGAGGAACTTAAGGATAGGCTGCGTGTACTGCAAAATGAACGTTTTGATGCAATTCGATTACGCGGTGGGCTTGAGGAGGCTCTATGGGGTGATAGGCCGTCTGCATGTGTGTTGCGAAATTGTAGGAAACGGAGGGAGGGAATGATGGTATCGAGGATGGTGGTGGAGAATGACGTAGAGGGTATGCGTTGGGGCAGGTAATGAGGTCGACTGAGGCTATAAGTTTATATTTAACATCGTGGTTTCAGAGATACTTGAGGGCGGGGAATGTGGGGGACAGGAGGGTGATGTTGTGGTAGAGGGAATTGTGCAGAAATTGGGAGATGAGGATAGGGAGGAAATGGGGGGGGTGATTAGTGAGGATGAGGTTTGGGGAGCTGTAAGTGGTTTGAGTAAACGAAAGGCGCCAGGGATGGATGGGATCCCTAATGACTTTTATGTAACTCATTGGGGTATCCTAAAGGAGTGTTTGGTTAGGGTTCTTAATGGTATGAAGGAGAATGGGAGGATGGGGTTGACACAGCGTACTGGGGTGGTGGTTTTGGTGGGCAAGGGAGGGGAGAGAGATAGAATCAAGAATTATAGAGGATTATCGTTAATGTGCGCTGATTATAAGATATTTGCAAAAGTGTTGGGGAATAGGATTAAGAGGGTGGTTGGAGGAGTGGTAGAGGAAGGGCAGTATGGTATACCTGGCAGGTGTATGGCAAGGGGGCATGAAAGGATTAGGAAATTTATTGAGGACATGGAAGAGGGGGGGGTCCTTGCATTGGATTGGGAGGCAGCATATGATAGTGTGGATAGGGAAATGCTGTGGAGGATTATGAGGAGGCAGGGTTTTGGGGAAGAAATTGTAGGATGGGCTGAGACATTATATAGGGAAGCAAGAGTGAGAGTTCAAGTTAATGGGATGGTGGGTGGAGAAGTGTGTATGGGTAAGGGGTTGCGACAGGGTTGTCCCCTGTCGCAAATGCTTTTTGCATGTCTGCAGGACCCTTTGTATAGATTAGTTAAGACAGAAGTGGGAGGGGGGTGTGGGAATTTAAGTGGTGATGGGGGTATTATTGGTTACGTGGATGATACTACGGTGCTGGTGAGGAGGGAGAGGAGTTTGGAGGCTGTAGGGACGATCGTGGGGATTTTTGGGAGAGCGACAGGTATGAGGATTAATAGGGCTAAGTCTCGCCTATTGGAAGTAGGGACGTGGGTGGGTGGAGGGTTGGGGTTGAGGTGTGGGTGGTCAGTTGCTGATAGATTAAAGATATGTGGTATCATTTTTATGAATGATTTGGGTGAAGCGAGATGTGTTACTGTGGAAGTGTAATGACTAGGGCAATACAACGGATGAATGGGTGGAGGCCGGGGTTAACTATGTTGCAGCGTGTAATTGTGGTGAATGTTTTGGTTTATAGTAAGATATGGCATGTGGCGAGGATTTACCCAATTCTGAAAGGCGATGTTGCGGAGTTGATACGAAGGGTCTTCAGGTATGTATGGGGGTATGGTAGGCATTGGTTGCGAAAGGAAGTTGTAATGAAGAGGTGGGTTTGGGGGTATGGGGTTAATTAATTTGGAGGTGCGTGTCATGAGTGTGTATGTGAAGTCCTGCTTTCTGGAGAGGGAGGGGTACAGGGAAACAAGTGGGTGGGGTAATGGGGGTATTGAAGAAATGGTGGAGGGGAAGGAGTTGGACCAGTGTGGGAATATGTTGCGCAGGCTTTTGAGTGTGAGGAATCCGGCGAATGTTACGGCTAGTGTATTAGGGAGAGTCAGGGGAGGAAGGGAGGTTTATGAGGGGGAAGCGGTGTTTCCAGTGTATAATTGGAAAGGGATATGGAGTGGGTTGGGGTATGTGGTTGAAGGCGAGGTCAAGGGAGGTCATGTTTAGGTTTTTGCATGGGGTACTTGCTTCCAGGGCAGTTTTGTTCAAAATGGGGTTAGCAGGGATGCCCGGTGTGTTAGGTGTGGAGGAGAGGACACAACGTATCATGGGTTATATTTTGTGATCAACTAGAGGACGTCCGGTATTGGGTGGGGGGAGTAGTAAGAGAAATGGGGGGAGGGGGAATTCATGCATTGAGGTTTATGTGTTTAGATATAGGGGGGGTGGAGGGATGTGTTAGGAGGGGGCTCATGTATTTGGCAGTGGATTTTGTGACTGTATCTTGGGCTTTGAGGGAACAACCTGGGAGTGTTCGGATAAGGGCTATTGCTGCAGTTATGTATAGAACGAAATGTAGGAACAGGTTATTATATGGGGAGGGTGGGCTAGGTTTTTACTACTGGGTATAGGGAACTTACGGTGGGGGTTATTAGGGGTGGGGAGTGTGCTACGATGAAAGGGGCTATTTACGTAGGATGGGGTGAGGTTGAGAGAGTGTGTCTTGGTTGCATTTAGGCATGAATGTAGAGTGGGAAAGTGTATGTTGTGTTGTGGGGGGGGGGGCTATGACGGTGGACGACTCATTTTGGGACTATGTAACCTGACTTTGGACTGGCAGTGGGAAGGGATGCATGGAGTTGTGTGTCACATTTGTGTGAACTCTGGGAGACTGAGGACGGGGGGTTCATTGAGAGGTGGCTTTCCCTGTTAGTAGCCTTTTGGTTTTTAAAATTAAAAAAAAAAAAAAAAAAATTGGGGTGTAGGTCATTACTCTTGGTGACATAAAAAAAAAACTGTACTGGGTTTTCATAATGTTACACTTTTAAGCGTCTGTTTCGATGCTTAGGGCCCTTTGCACAGGGTTTATATGCCTTATATAAGTCTTTCCCTGTTTAGGTAATGGTGGTTTTGTCAGGGATAAAATTGGTGGGCTATGTTCTAAAACATTGTGTTATGTGATGTGGGTTCCCTTTTCTGAGTCCAGGTCCTTTCCATGAGGGAAAAAGGATCAATTCTTGTCAGTATTTTATAACCTTTGGGGTTATGCAACTTCTGAGGGGGGGGGGGTCTGTGTAGTAGGTATAATTTGTATAGTAGAGTTTTAAGCATTGTTCTCCTTGTTGGCTTTGTTATGCTTAGGTTTGTTACCGCTTTTGGCGGTCTTATTTTTATTGCGAGTGTATAATGTACGGTATAAATTAAATATAATTGTGTATAAATGCGGTACTGTATATACAAATATTCGTCATTATTATGGGTATAGGTATAATGTTATATGTGAAACATTCTTTGTCATTATTGTTATGTTGTTGCTGTCAAATTGAGAGAGTCATCTATGTGTACTGGGATTTTGTGATTATATATTGTCAACAAGTTGTTCAGGTGGGGGGGGTCAGTTGTCTGGGTGATATGTTTTAAATATGTTTTAATGTATTTTAAGTATGGATTACATGGAGATTGTCATGTATGTAAACGTAGGAGTTCAATGTTTCTTTTTAAAAACTTTTGTTTGGAGTAAAAGTTTTGACAATGCGTGATTGTAATTTTCAAGTTTCCACATTTGTATGATGTTTATGTCTTTGTTATGTGTTTTTGTATAAATTGGTTTTTTTAATAAAATATAAAAAAAAAAAACTTTACAGTAAGGAATAGCTCCATCACCACATTACACCTAGTACCATCACTACATTATGCATAGTACCATCACTACATTACACCTGGTACCATCACTACATTACACCTGGTACCATCACTACATTACACCTGGTACCTTCAATACATTACACCTGGTACCATCACTACATTACACCTGGTACCATCACTACATTACACCTGGTACCATCACTACATAACATCTGGAACCATCACTACATTACACCTGGTACCATCACTACATTACACCTGGTACCATCACTACATGACACCTGGTACCATCACTACAATACACTCGGCAGTGTCACAACGCTAAACCCGGCACGGTCATTACATTACACCCGGCACTGTCACTACATTACACCAGGCACTGTCACTACATTACATGCAGTGCTGTTTCTACATTACATTACCTTTGTAACTTGTGAGTTCATTACCTTTGTAGCTTGTGGGTTCATTACCTTTGTAACATGTGAGTTCATTACCTTTGTAACTTATGAGTTCATTACTTTTGTAACTTGCTCAGCTATCAAAACTTTGGGGCCCATTCCTGGACCCAATATGTACCTCTGTAATCTTTTTACTACTGCCCACAGGTTGGGTATGGGGTGCATAATAAAGATATCAAACTAACTAAACTAACTACATTACACCCGACAATGTCACTACATTACACCCTGCACTGTCACAACATTACACCCGGCACCGTCACTACATTACACACGGCACTGTCACTACATTACACCCGGCACTGTCACTACATTACAACCGGCACTGTCACTACATTACACCCGGCATTGTCACTACATTACACCCGACACTGTCACTACATTACACGTGGCACTGTCACTACATTACACATCGGCACTGTCACTACATTACACCCGGCACTGTCACTACATTACACCCGGCACTGTCACTATATTACACCCGGCACTGTCACTACATTACACCCGGCACTGTCACTACATTACACCTGGTAATGTCACTACATTACACCTGGCACTGTCACTACATTACACCCGGCACTGTCACTACATTACACCCGACACTGTCACTACATTGCACCCGGCACTGACACTACATTACACCCGGCACTGTCAGTACATTATACCCGGCACTGTCACTACATTACATCCGGCACTTTCACTACATTATACCCGGCACTTTCAATACATTACACCCGGCACTATCACTACATTACACCCGGCACTGTCACTACATTACACTTAGCACTGTCACTACATTACACCCGGCACTGTCACTACATTACATCCGACAATGCCACTACATTACACCCGACAATGCCACTACATTACACGCGGCACTCTCACTACATTACACCCTACACTGTCACTACATTACACCCGGCACTGTCACTACATTACACCCTGCACTGTCACTACATTATACCCGGCACTGTCACTACATTACACCTGGCACTGTCACTACATTACACCCGGTTCTATCACTACATTACATCCGGCATTTTCACTACATTACACCCGGCACTGACAGTACATTACACCCGGCACTGTCACTACATTATATCCGGCACTGTCACTACATTACATCCAGCATTTTCACTACATTACACCCCGCACTTTCAATACATTACACCCGGCACTGTCACTACATTACATCCGGCACTTTCACTACATTACACCCGGCACTGTCACTACATTACTCCCGATACTGTCACTACATTACACCCGGCAATGTCACTACATTACACCCCGCACTTTCAATACATTACACCCGGCACTGTCACTACATTACATCCGGCACTTTAACTACATTACACCCGGCACTGTCACTACATAACACCTGGCAGTGTCACTACTATTCACAAAGAACATTACTATATTGAGTATAATAAATTCAAACTTTACTATAAAAAAAACTCCTAATTACCAACGTTACTGTACATAGAATCTGAAAAATTCCAAAATTCCTGTAAAAGGAAATTTTACTATTTTTGTTAATGTGGTGAGAAGAACGATACAATAAGTTAATTCTATTTCGGTAGCACTTTAACCGTCGTTTTTTTATCTTCGTTTTTGTATCTCGAAACTCAGTTCGCCTCACCTCTGGAACGTTGAGCATACCCTCGAAGGCTCTCTTATTTCCTCTAATCCTATCTACAGATTAGACTTCGAACTCTGGTTCACTAGCGTGTTGTGACTCACTTGGAAGCAGTGATACAGAGTGACATCAAATGCAGTGATTCTCCGCTTAAGTCTAGTGATAAACTCTAACTCGTTATTGATATTGTGAAGTGTTTTAATTCAGAGGAAGTGTCATATATATCCTCTTTACGTGTTATTATATTAAGACGGTACAGATAAATGTAACTTGTGCATAAGGATGAAAGTAAAGGCTTATTTAAAGTGTGTACACCCCTCCTAAGAGTAAGGAGGTTATAATAATCTTTTATTTTACTAAGTGTTCTGAAAGACTTAGTATATTCTTAAATAAAATCCTTAAAGATTTAATTTCACCTTGTATTACTCAGATAAAGTATTTCGCTACTTTACAGCACTTGCTGTACGGTTGTTACGATAAGCCCTAAACTAATTAGTGGTCTACAGGCCAGGATCGTAACAAATGGGGAGGCCTGTCCAAGGGATATATATCTTATGATGGCTACTGATATTTGGCTCTTACTTAAAACTCACCCAGAAGATAAGCAACCACAGGGCATAAGTAACTATGTTTCTTCCACTTTTGCTTTTGGTATTGGCGACACCATTATTGGGCAGAGTGAAAAAAGTGATTTTGGGCTTTTGCTTGGAAATTGCCTCCCTATACGTTTGGAGCTCTGATGTTTGGCTTAATTGTCTTCTCGTAGATTGTATACGGTGTAGGTTACCGCATTACATTTTTACATTTTTACATTTTCTTTCTACTTAGATTGATGGCGAACGCTGTTATCCGTATAGAGTTTGTCTTTATTGTGATATGAGTATCGTTTGCATTTATGAAGTTCTTGATGTGGTATTAACATGTTTTGACACCATAGTATAATTATATATTCAAAGATGAACAATGTTATATTGTACTGTTGATGTAACTGTGCCACAAGTATTGTATTGTTTGAGTTACTATGTAGGTAGCTGTTTTCAATGTCTCTGTACATATAGTCTGTGTTGATATTTCTGTAGGGTAAGTTTCCGCATCACGGCACTTACATATTTAGGTTGTTTCTTTTTGTTTAGTTTGAGGGCATCCTTAGGTTTATGTATTTTCCTTAGTCTTAAGTTAATTATATTTTTTTTCATTTGAGGTACTTGGTGTAGTACCGTCATGTTACTTTTTCATTCTCAGTTTTGATGCCAAGAGCATCCACACGACAGGAGTTAGCATGGTTGGTGTTGTTTTCGCCCCTATTGAGACCAAGAACCTTTTAGTCATTTTGATGAGACTGAAATATTCGGGAGTAATGACCTCACTAAGTTATTTGGGAAACGAGAGAAACAAGACTTGTATTTGTTCAAGCTTTATGGAAACAAGGAGATTATCACCTCTGGTCCTCTGGAACCAGTCTTCAGTGGAGATGAGGAGGAAAAACTGTAAGAGCTACTCTTGGAGAGAGAAGTCATGGGTGACATGTTAGTCACGGGTAACACTACACAGAATTCTTCAAAAGAATTTGCTTAAGGAAATG